>JANAVB010007596.1:7221261-7321261 GCA_029216955.1 Iris pallida
TATATATAATATATATATATATATTATTATTTATATATATATATATAGATATAAATCTATATAATTAATGATACACATAGATAGATACAATTAATAGTTATACAATATTCTAAAATTGCAATCCATTGTTCTAGTATAAAATATATCCCATTGCTATAACTTATATAATAACCTATTATTATAGTATAAATCTACTCATACACACACAAATACCTACAGTATAAATCCGAAATCTACAATTATATTACAAGAAATGTTCATCCTATTAATAAGTAGAATAATAAATTTAATATCAATAACACATAGTTATATATGTATATTACATAACAAGGTATCGCGACTATTACTTTAGCCCACTAAGTAAATACGAAATATTTTTACTTGTATAAATGCACACCTACATGGACATTTTGGTCGTACTATATGTCTATATTGCCTAGGTTTGGTTCGGGTCAAATCAGGACTATTTCGTACAACCGGGTCTTCTACATATCAATAAATTAATTAATAAATAATTAAACCGTTTATAGGGATTAGGTCACAACTTGGCCTGATTTTCCTAGTTAGAGCATACTTATGGCTTGGCATTCCCCTACCATGGCTAAACACTAGTCAAAGCATGCTACTGCACTATCTGTGCCATGATTCCTAGTCGTCTGGTACTTCAAAACTCAACCATGGCTAAAATCATCTACCGTAATAATTAACTAATAATTATTTATAAATCTAAAAAAATCACCATTTAAATAAATAAATAAAAAATATTTTCAAAAAATTTCCGGGACGGGAAGTTACAATCTACCCACCTTAAAAATAATTTCGTCCTCGAAATTCTAATGCATAACTATTCCTTAAAATTCAAAGGAAAGTCTACCTTAACCTTAATCTCGTCAATTTAACTCCTCAAAATATTTTGTATTCTTCTCCTGGCCATATAGCCTCCAGGACTTCTACCCTCCTTTGGTCACATTACTCCTCAAACTAAAATCTTAAATCTTCTAACTGGTTGCTAACAATCCTACCAACAATATCTGGGCATATGGTACTATAATCCTCTCGTATCTATCAAGTACAAAATTTAACCAGCAACAAATCTACACAAGTGGCTAAAAAAATATGATAAATTCTAATGGGCATGACTATGCGTCGCTCTGAAATAGGAAGGACAGGAAGATATGGAAGAATTATCGAGAGCAAATATAACGTTTCAAGAGCGGGCAGAGAGTATCTAATATTACAGATAGAAAGGGAGTTTATGAACCACTGTTCTCATTTGCAAAATTAGGCTACTCTAGTCCAGTCACTTGCTAACCCGAAGAACTCTTCGTTCTTAGAGGGGCTTACAATCCGTGCAATATAGAAGTTCCGCTCTCAAAATTTTAACAAGGTTCCATAATGGAACGAAATTTGAGAAATCAAGATGGTGATCTTTCCATGGTTATTTAAACACACGAGCAAGGATACGAATGCAATGCTAGATCGTCTCGCGACGTCCAGGTAGATAGAATGATGGTTACGAAGGACATCTCATTCTAAGAGGTGGAGACTATATAATATGTATATGGACCTATTTCAAATAGCTCGATTTTATAGTCCAAATATAGTGGTATGCATGGATGGATTTTACTGGGTCTTAATGGGTTCTCTATTTGGACATCCCTCGCTGGTTGGATGAATCTGCAATTTCAATCTATATTGACTGAACAAGATCCCAATGATAAAACTATTTCTACCAGTTAGGATAACCTAGAATAGGTTTCTACCCAAGGGATTGAGCTAGTTGCCAGTCCAGTTGGTTAGCTAGGTCCCTCAAGCCCAAAATGTGCCTTCAGTGACTTTTGTGTTACGTAGCACATGAGGCCTCAATTGGGTGGCGTACTAGTGGCATGTGCGTGGTGGGCTTCGAGTATGTCACAACCATATATTGGGTCGAAAGGTTCGAGTCGAGGTTGAATCTCTATTGGAAGTCGGGAAATATTCTGATATTATGGAAAGGGTTATAGCTAGTCCTTTTAACCTGAAAGTCGTAGTACAAAAAATAGAGTACAAGGGGATGAGTTTGAGTGGGACATGATATATCTAGATGAAGGTGGACTTGTCTAGGTCTTGCATATGAATTTGCTGGGAGGTAACAACTGGTCTCATGCTCCGAATATTAATGGCACGGCCGGGGACACGAAATGATCTAAATAGAAAGTGGGAGTCCATGGGCACTAATCATTATCCTAATAAAAATTATTCTAATCAATCGGTAGTCCTGGTATATCCTAAAATTTTAGGAGGCTCACAGTCTACCCACCTTAGAATCTAGGGCAGGATTTTAGGAATAATGAGGTTAGCCAGGTTCTAAAGTCCGGATATTGTACCCCGACTATTGTTAATAAAGAATAAGGCACGACGTATTGGGATACGGTAGGTATAAGTCAAGTCGAGGGTCGTTCCTCAATAAATGGAAATGAGTGCGTATGCAATGACACATGGTCGGTAAGATAGAGAGATATACACGTCCATGGTATATAAGAGTTATCGACGGGGTAACCAACTCTAAGGTGCATCATATGAAAAGAGTTCTAACAACTGAGTCGTGAATTTCTATTGGTGTCAAACCTTCCAGACTATTGTCACAAGGGTTCTAGTTAAAGCAAGCTTCAACAAATATTTAGAGGCTCACAACAATTGGTCCCTTGGGGATAGGTAGTCTCCTAGGTTAGCATTTGATCAAGGGAAGTATCCTAATCATTCTCGGACTCTAATGACTAGAAGGTCATGATAGTAGGTTTAGGGTCGGAGAGAGGACGAGTAACTTAAGGCAAAGTTCTAGTCACAGGACTGGCTGATAGTAGCTACACTTGCGTATACCACTATCGTAGCCATGGGGGATACTCTATATCCATCTATCAATTACGAGCTTTCATCTTTCCAATCAGTAAAAGACAAAAACAATAAAGAGTTCAAGAGAGATGTCACCGAATACAATTACGTGGTTCAAAGGGAATATATTATTTCAAGAGGGATTGTCAAGGCAGTCGCGGATGAGATCCTAGATACCTCTATATCTCATTCCACGTAGTGTAATTAAATTAAGAGTGAAACAAATGCATCATGGTTGATCAGACCGTAATACACTGATTCTGATTAGACAATATGTTAGCGGGCGTCCCCAATAAACATATGTCTTTAATCAAGCTCGATAAAATAGTAAGCTTGCAAAACTAGGCTGTAATAGCAGTATTGGTCAAGATAGTCAAAATATAAGTAGGCAAGATTTTTGGAAGGTGGAAATAAGTAGTTCGAGTTTTGAGAGAATCAAACCTTACCTGGTGTTCTTGCTTATATGGTCTTCCTACAATCTTCCTATCCATAAGACCTTGGTCAACTAAATGGGTTATGGACTTATATATTCTATATTCTAAGTAAAACCTATTAGTGTCAGTCAATTACCTTGTTAATAGATCACAAGGACTACGAAATGCTAGGTTGGGAGACAAGCTATCCAACTTACAGGACTTTTACTAGTATTGGCTTTAGATCTTATGGGACACACATGGCATCTTTCTATTCTCTATGGTATTCTAAACTGGTAATCACGTCTAAAATTATTTTACCAAGAAGTATGCCTCGCCCGTATAATCTGGCTGTGGCAAACCCTTGGTTTCGTGATTCAATTGTGATAGGCTATCAGGTACTCTACCTTATATTGACACAAGAATATCTAAGATCTAAAGAGGTCAACTAGGACATAGTTTTAGCAATGTTCCATAAACTACAATTCTTCGAAATGATTTCAATTCTATGGGTTGTGCCTCGCCAGTGCGCTGCTGGATGCAGTGAACCCACATTCTCCATTCTCAAATAATTGACGGCAGTGCGCTGATATCTAATCTTTATGAGTTAACTAATATTCCTTTAACTATAACCGTAAAAATTCATGAGCTTCTAGAGATTCAAACAAGTTGACTAAAATAAAGCGTAGGTACTTGTCCTATTAGCCACAACACTTAAAATAAAAGGTTTAACATGGAGGAAATAACTAAATACGAAAGGAATACAAACATTCTAGTATCTATTTCATATGCATTTCTATGGTTGAGGGAAAATCTCAAATCAATCTGCCTCGAGATTTATATGCAAATAACAGAGTCAGAAAATTTCAACTAATTCCCTACGGCAACATAGAATTTAAAACAGGCAATTCTAACTTATGATATAAGATTTATATATAAATAAGGAAATTGAACAGTTTATCAAAATTAACGCCTTAATTATAGGCAAGCCTAACATATCAAGCGAATAGTATATCCACATTGGATCACATTGTCATATCAAAAGTAATAGTGTATCCATAGAGAGCTGGCAGGTTATGTAATTTAATGAACCCTTATCTAAATTGCATGGCCTTATCCTTAACTACCCAATGATCAAACTAATGAGGGACTCCTATTCCTAGTCATTCTCTTAAATCATTTTAATCCTAATTTTGAATGAGCATTTCCTGGGCGCAGGCTCGCAGTAGTACGACTAATATGGTACTACCGCGAGTTCGTATAATTTGCGAAGATTGACCTGCATGGGCCACCACAAAAACTTGTCCACGACCCGCACCCCCTTTTCGGATACGAGACGTGTCCAAGCCAGCCTACACCACAGAGTCGGCGGTAGAACGCTGTCAAGCCCGCAAGAAAATAAATGCTCAAAAATCACATTTGCTGCTCATTCACATTTCTAATTTTATTACAATATTTACAAGATTTATAATTAAAGAAAATACAAGATTTTACAATTAATAAAATTGATACAATTGCTTTCTATTTATAGGTTGACCTCAGCATACCCAAGCCTTCCCAATGCTAAGAGTGATCGCGGCTAAACCTGAAAAATATTTGTTTCCAGTCAGGAATGGAACAAGTACACAAACCGATGACAATTCAAAAACACAATAGAATTAACAAGACATAAAAATAACATATGAGATATAAAAATTGGAAAGTACTGATGACATGGCACGGTGGAGAAGAAAAGCAAAAATAAATAAAAGACATCTACCTATGTGGTGTGAAATATCCTTTTCGACATGTGAGCATCTAGGGGGTAAATACGGCACACTGCACGTGTCGTGTGCAGCTGCTATCATTCACGAAAGACACGGGGGATAGTTCTGGGTAGTCCACATGTCTACTAAGATATTTCCTCTCCCGACTACTCCATGTGACGAGTGTGTCAACAAGCAGCAAGATATATATATAGACATCAAATGAAAAGACTACTATAAATCGAAAGCAATCAGAAAGTGCACTTGCCTGAGGTCCTTAGCTGGTGAAACCAATAATACTATACGACTCAATGAGCCACAATCAGTCAACACATGCAGAAGTCTCCAAATGCTGAAATAAACAGTACCAACGTTCTCAAAATAGTCAAATTAGCTAGAATTGCCTGTCCTTAAGTCCAATTCTGGATACAGGGGCAAAACGGTAATTTTGGACAAAAACGATGTCCGTAGTTGGACCCGCTTTGCATCGAAAAGCGTGCCAGAATCAACGGTCTCTAAATTCATCAAACTATATGTCAACAGGTTCGGTTTTTCGATACAAACCCAACCGTATGTCCAGAGTTGGATTCCGGCGGGCCGTGCACAAAATCGCCCGTCGAGTGGGACCGTGGGGCCCGCAAAACGGCGATCCAATCGACTGTCTCAGAATCGGACCAAACTTGGCATACAGGACCAGAAAAATGATACGGTCCTGATGGCGCAAGTTTCGTCTCGATCTGTCGAACGTGCACAAAGTAATTGGGAAACTTGCATAGAGGCCGATACGATAAATTTCGACGGATACGTATCCAATTCGTCGCGCACACGCGACCGATTTGAATTCCGTCAAAGCCCACACGACCACGAAGCCGTTATGCGCCTTTCGATGCTTACGGTGCATGACAACGTCGCCCGGAATGGCGGGACGGACGTGGTATCAGAGTGATTTTTCCTATTTTCTACATTTTGAAAACAGATTTTTGTTGAACTTTAAAAGTTGATTTCTTAGCACATAGTTGATAAAAATTGAAACTACAAATTAGGTTATGAAGTCCTACATGTTGTCTTCAACACTTTTTAGAAGGTTTACCAAAATGGTCGCTGGATTGATCGGGATTGATCCTCCAACATGGATTCAAGGACTGTCAAATATTCTGTTTTTGGACAGGTTTTTGCCGATCTTCGGGCTCGTTTTTCGATGCACATGATGCAAAACAAATCTAAATATTTGAAGGGACTCGGAGTGGGTTATCTCGGGATCGTACCTTAAAAATCGGTTCGTGCATTGGTTGCTCGATGGGGGAGATATGCACCCGTGAAGTCGGGTGGTCGCTGCGTGTTGCTGTCGCTGTTTCTTCCGCACGCGCATGTGCACGTGCGGCCGATTTCCGGCACTCATGGCCGGCCATTGGCCGCGTGTTGCGGCGCCAGAGGGTCGCTAGGGTGGTGGCGGCCTGGTGTTTAGGGTTTCAAGTTTTTGTTCCTCTCTCGCGCATATATACATTTTGTGTTCGGCCAACAGAGAGCGCGGGGGGGTTTCACTGTGTTCGGGTTTGGTTTTCATTAGCTGGGTTCATGATTTGAGTTTTCAGGGCATTCAGGTTTATGGAAACTTGGATTGACATCGTCTGGAGGTCGATCAGCAACGCCTGATTCTCTACGATCGTCAATGGCCAAGCTGACAGTTTTTTTAAATCTAGTAGAGGTGTTAGACAAGGATATCCTTTATCTTCCACCATTTTCATCATCGATGTAGAAGCCCTCAGCAGAAAACTGAACAAAATCACGGGCTCCCTCACTTCAAACATTTTCACACTGCTAGTGGTTGCCCGATCATAACTCACCTAGCTTACGCCATTGACATCATCATCTTATGTTTGGAAGAAGTGGAAGTAGTGGAGGGGGTCAACCAGACGTTACAGAGATACATCAGGTGCTCCGGTCAGCGTGTCAACACTATAAATAGTGTCATTTATGCTCATCACTCTGTTGACTGAGAGCACACCAATCTGTTCACCAATATCACTTTCATCTCTGTAGAGTACCCTCCATTCACTTATATTAGGTGCCAGCTGGTGTACGGTAGGACCAATGCGGGACTCTTTGATGGATTATTAGGGAAAATCAGGAAAATAATTCAAGGATGGCATAATGCGACCCTTTCGCCCGGAGGGACGACTATCCTGATCCATCATGTGCTCTCTTCCATCCCGGTTTACACCCTGGCCACTTGCTCTCCCCCGAAGAAGGTCATCACTGACATAAAAAACCTTCTCTCCAACTTCTTCTAGGGACACAGCGACGGTAAGGACAAGCATTCTTAGGAAAGTTGGGATTCTATAGCCAGACCCATGGAGGAGGGCGGTTTCGAATTTAGTAGGCTAGCTCATGTCGTCGACGCTTGCTCTAAGAAGATGTGGTGGAAGATTCGAGATAATCGATCTTTGTGGGCGCTGTTCATGAAGGCCAGATACTGCAAGCTTTTCCACCTGTCTTCAGCCTCCTTAAACAACAGATCCTCGGCATCTTGGCGTCACATTCTGAACGATAGACAGCTGGCAGAACCTATGATCCGTCTATGGTTTGGCACAGGCAAATATTCTATATTTTTTGAAAAGTGGGCTGGGGACGACCTTTTGCCCCTAAATAGGGGGTACCGTTCAACGCCATCATTAGGGACCTATGGTCCAGTGACGGGGATTGGAACCGGGAGCGGATCTCGGAATGGCTAGGTGAGGAGGCCGTGGCCGTTATTGTCGACTTTGGAGCAGTCATCAGAGCGGATCATGACACTTTACTGTGGTCCCTCACATCTAATGGCGCTTTCACTCTGGCAACTGCTCACCGAGCTGCTCGTGGTATCGGCTATCTAAACCCTATAACTGGGGCATTTTGGCAGTCTTGTATCCCCAAGAAGTGGTCTTCCTCATGTGGAAAGCGCTACGCAGGAAACTTCATACTGGCGATGTTTTTGCTACCATCGGCTTCAGCCAAGCTTCAACTTGCCATTGCTGCATCGATAGATAGGTTAAAACTGCGGAGCACATCCTTTTTCACGGTCAACTTCCCAAGGAGATATGGCATAGGTTCTCCAACTTTTATCGCCCAGACCAGGGCACGGGGGGCAATGATCGCCTAGCCGCTTGGGGCAAAGCTTCACATGGCCACCAGATCATTGCAGCTGCCATTAATTCGGCAATGTGGAAGAACAAGAACAAATTCAGATATGAGGGGCACTAGTACACCTCCAACCAACTGATCGACGAGGCCCACATGCAGATTCACAAGGCTACCGGATAGTGCAAGTATGTGCGGGCAGATTTCTGGTCAACCATGCTCAGTTAACCTTTTTCTTTGGCCTTTTGGCCGGGGGATTGTCCCCCGTTTTGTTAGCTTAGTGTTTTCTTTTGTAAAGGCTTTAGAATTTTGCGCCTAATATATGAATATATTTAGTTCCAAAATAATTATATATATATATATATATATATATATATATATATATATATATATATATATATATTTTATATATATATATATATATATATATATATATATATATATATATATAACGGATACATTAAACTGTACTAATAATTCACATACTGACATACACACTACAAAACCATCTGCTTACTGCTATACATCAGTTAGTTCAATAATACTAGAAATGTTTCATTAATGAATGGAAGCACAAAAAAACATGAAATAAAGTTGCAAAGAATGGAAAGTACCTTCTCCCTAGCATTTTCATCCAATGGTCCATAGCAGCTATATGTATGCGAATGATGTTTTCATACTTCCTGACCTGAACTTGAATGCAAGATGGAAGCCTACAAATAGTTCATATAGGAAGCCAATAAATAGTTCCTCTAGATAGTAGGAAGAAAAAATTTAATACAGAACCATAAAAAGGATCATGTTGGTTGTATTTATTCCATAGAATAGTTCATAACGCCAGCTTCTATTGTGGCAATGTCAAAAGATTCGTTGATACAGATAGAAAGAAAAGGCTTGTATTCTATAACAATAATGCAAAACTTGCACCCTACTTATAGACACCTCCCAGGAACATGTATGTCCTTGTAAAAGCATGAAATTTCAGAATACGCCACATATATCATGTGCCACATAAAAATAAATGATTGCACATCAGTCAATAATAGTGACGATAAAAGCACATAAAAAAAGGATTTTTATTTATATGAAAATCTATTACATGGCTTTTTCCGTCCATTACAAAAAAAGCCTAGTCTAAAAACTCGGCAGCAAGGCGCATAACTTTGACGTCTCAGTCTAGGCACATCACTCTGGCGTCTTAGCATAGGTGCATTATTCCTTCTCATCAGAGCGAATCACTTCCTCGTCAACACACGAGTACTTCGGCTAATAAAGCAGTTATTGAGCAGAACATGGGTTGGCAATCAATCCAAACCCGGTGGCTCTTCCATCATAACGGAAGTCGGGGCACGACGACCCTGATCTTTGTATGCAACAGGCACCCAATGCCGTCTCATACAAGAACACTGTCGACAAGGGGCACAAGCATGAACTGTTCTTTCCATATCCTACCGGGCATATCTCAGTTCTGAAGGAGTTCATCATCAAAGCTTCTTTGAATGACGAGATCCACAAACTACAGTGCAACATCTCACCAATCGGGAGGATCGGTCGAGTTCATCTTCGTTGAGAAGTTGGATTATGCCATCCTTCAAACTGTAGTGCACTGTCGACATGGGGCACATCTCTCACCGCTGCTATTTATAGGCTAAGGCATAAACCAAAGACATGCGCCAAGTGCAAGCCTATTCGAAGTTAATGCGATAAATATGCATTCATGGCAATGAACCTGCCACCTCAAATTCAGCTAAGTCAATAGTCATCAACTTTGGCCTCGAAATACTCAAAATGTGTTGACCAAAGGAGATGTGCCTAGCGACTGATGCACTCTCCAGACAGATGTACCCCGCAGCCGATGCGTCTTAAGCGACATATGCCTCACATGTGATGTGCCCACCTAAGCTAGCCAACCATCAAGCATTTAATGCTACGTAACAGAGTCCGTAGCACGCGTCTCAAAGCCTGAGGACAGCTTTTGCAGAAAACAAAGAGACGCAATCATCATCTTTTGTCGATTATGGCTGTGCTCTGCCATGTGGCCGACTGATCACCCGCATGCACCTTAAACCGCCGTGCGCTCAGATTTTCCATGCGCCTCTACGGCCATGCGCCCAGACATGCTTTTGGCCCCTAAAAGTCAGATGACAAGTCTCCATATACGCCAGATCCTAGGCACATCCAAACAAAACATCATGCACCAAATCAAAGTTCCTTGAGCAATAGACATGCGCCACGTGTCATTGACTCAGTTCTGCCTACGAACGGGTGCCAACCACCCAGGATCTCAGCAACAACCAAATCGCAATAACTGTCACATGTCAGCTCCTCCGTAGCCCAACGGTGCTGTTCAAATAGATTCAGTTCCAGCTTCGTGGCATATCTCCATGAGCCTAACAAAGTCAGACACGTGGCATCCCTACGTGCAAAATCTCTATACACGCATCGTATATGTTCGCATAATCAAATCATTCTGCTGCCTATAAATAGAAGGATCATTCCTTTATTCAACTTTAACCACTTCAATGTTCTCAATATTTTTAAGAGCTTCAATAGCTTCGACTCATCACCTTCCAGAGTAACTCTGACCTTCAGAGAGTTCGAGATAGTCGCCAGATCGTCAACAGAGTAAATAATTACCTCTCTATCGCCACGGTTCCCAGATAAAAAAGTATACTAGAAGGATTCTATCGAGATCCTATATTATACTCTGTTCTGTTTGTTATTTATAACAGTTCATTCTAAACTTTTTAATGGCAAATAAGCTAGCAACTCTACTGGGGACCACTATCTCCTCCAATAAGAAGGTCATGTTACAGTCTTACGACAAAAAACTCGGCTCCTTCTACAACATGCTGGTGGTATGCTTCTATCAGCAAGCGTACGAGGTGTTTTTCCCTAAAGGCAGTGCAAGTCCTTCGAATCGGCTGCCAAAGCCTGAAGAACACCCACCAAGTCTGGGTGAGCAAAGGTGATGTGACGAGCACCACCACTGAAGGAGCTGTAACAGCATAGTCCTCCCTTCCTGCTGACGTTCTCAGCAAACAAGCATTGCCACTTGTGCAAAGCATCTGCCCGAGAAGCGCGGTGCTGACTGCACTTCCCAACTACCTCTTTCCAGTCGAAGAGGATGTGCCGACGTAACAAGGGCATAGCCGTTCTTCCATGCAGGAGCTCTGATATGCAAGGGAAGAATTCTGTCCTTGATAGAATCACTCATTGTCATGGCAAAAAAAAATTGATTTTGAGTACTATGTGCCGTTAAGGGCTAATAAAAAGATATCCAAGGCAGCACGGGCCATGCGCCATCAGGATCACTTGCATTTGGTGGACTTCTCTTACAACAACAGCTTCCAGCCGAGTATTCAGATGGCACCTTTTGAGGCTTTGTATGGTAGGAGATGTAGGTCACCCCTAACTTGGGATGACATTGGAGAGAGGCAGATGCTTGGTCCAGAGATGATTGCTCAGTCAGTTGGAGTAGTCAGGCAGGTCAAAGAGCATCTCAGTGTAGCTCAGGATCGACAGCGTCATTATGTAGATCAGCATCGACATCATCTTGAGTTCTCCGTCGGTGACTACGTATTTCTTTGGATATTGCCAACCCATGGTGTCATCAGGTTAGGCGTATGTGGAAATCTTAGTCCTAGATTTATTGAGTCGTTCGATATTCTCGAGCGAGTAGGGGATGCATCTTATTGCCTTGCTCTTCCTCCATCCTTATGTGAGGTACATGACGTATTTTATGTATCTCAGTTACGTCGGTATGTTCCTGATTCGAGCCATATCCTAGATCATTCTGATCCGGTCATTGGTACCGACCTATCGTATGAGGAGAGGCCCATATCCATTTTGGACTGGAGGAAGAAGATTCTCAAGAACCGGACTATTCGATTAGTTCGTGTTTCTTGGGATCATCACTCACCAGGCGAGCAACAAGGGAGCACGAGGATGATATCCAAGCTCGTTACCTGTATCTGTTTGACTCGTGAGGTATACTTATTCGTATATCTATGTTCTACCTTTTGAGTGTGATTCTAGGAATACATGATGTTCTTGTTTTCGTATGTTTAAATTGCTTTTACATTTCTTGTACATTACTCTAGTTGGATTTTATGTTTTATGAGTTTCCCATCTTGATCCTGATAGCATGTTTTCTTGGATTTCTCGCTTACTTTTGATTACCTTTAGAAAATTTCGAGGATAAAATTTTTCTAAGGAGGGGAAAATTGTGAGACTCGTCTCACCGTATCGGTATTTATATATGGATACGTATTTTGCAGTGTATTTCATATTTTCTTGGTTTTTGGAACACTTAATTTTTTTTCAACTTATAGACGTGGGACGTCACCTAAAGCAGGGTTTATACGCTTTCAAGCGGCCAGAAGGATTGTCACCTAAGCCGTTTGAACCTTATACGGATCAAACATATGCGGCCCCAAAGTCTCCAAATTTTATACGGCCAAAGGTGACTGTGACCCAAGCCGCATGAGCTTTATGCGGCCAAGATACAGAATCTATGCGGCTTAAATCCTTAAGCTACATGTGGGCTAAGGAAGTTTGCAACTTAGCCGCATAAGTCTCATGCTGCCCCATATGATCGAAAACTGAGAGACTCATGCGGCTCAAAATTATTCCTGCGACAGGACACATGGCAGGCTGACCGAGACTTAACTACCCAGATTTACTGCAGCAAAATTCCAACAAATCGACAGATGGTGGCCAAAGAGCGGGTCTTCACGTGCTAATTAGCCACGTGGCCACAGGCCATCTATGCGGCTCAACATACATACCAAAATATATAGCAGGGTGCCACACCCCTGCAAAAGGCTGGCAACCTTCGAAAAGCAATTTCTTCAAGAGCTAAGGACGGCGTCAGATAGTCCAAGGAGTAAGACAGAGTTGATAAAACTTTTTTGAGCCTCTACCGTTACCCCTAGAATAAAAACTAAACAATTGTACTTAGATTATTTCCTAGGATTTCTTTCTAGGCTTTTCTTTGTACAAGCGAGTTTGCAATCAATTTCAGTGTTCCTGTAATACCTGTCTTTGATTTTTTTATGGCAAACACGATGGCGACTCTGCTGGAGACGATTTTCTCCTCTGACGAGAAGGAAATTGCTCAATACAATAATGTGTCGATTGGATCGACGAAGAAGACTCTGGTCGTTCAATTCGACCAGACTGCTTATGAAGAAATGCTCCGAACTGGGGGTAGTGCTCGCTGCTCCAATGTGCAAAAATCATGAAAGGTGCGCAAAGTTTGGATTCCTAAGTCCAAAGCACCCTCTGATCTCTCCATTGTCTCTGAAGGCAAGGGAATTCATCCCACTCCTGTTGTTGGAGCTCCCGTCTGTGACGAGGCAGTTCCTACTTCAGTTATGTGCCTGTGCTTAAAATTTAGTCTCCCGTCTGTGACGTGGTAGACAATCATGTCTTGCGCTATACGCGTAAAGGCAAATCTCTCGTCTGTGACGTGGCAGATGTTCCTGTTTTGTGCTATACGCGTAATAGAAAATCTCCTGTCGGTGACATAGTAGATAAAGTTCACAATTGTACTTTCGTATCTAAAGTGAACTTGCCTACAGGCGTACAGCGTAAAAACAAGTCTCCTATGGAAAACAATTCCTTCGAGACAAGAACTTTTGGCAAAACTTCTATTTTACGCCAACAATCCTCTAGTGCTGCTTTACGCAAAGTGCCTAATCTTAGGATTACGCGCAATGCTGATGGTATTCTCAGTGCACAAAAATCAACTCAAGATTTATGCACACAACTTCAGGCACGTAAAAATGCACAATTTTGTTCTGCCAATGAAGCTAGTAACCTTCTGTTTACATAAGGAACTAAATATTTCTATGTCCCAAATATAAAAAAGAAAATGTTACCTTCCAATTCTTCTGATTTACGCGAGTTACTTGTGCAAAAGCGTAAAAATAGAAAATCTCTTGTGACACTCCCTCAAGAAAACCATCAATGTGAATGTCACCAATTTGTGATCAAATGTTGCTATTCTGCTACTAAACAGTCAGTTTTTGACCGATTAAGCTACAACGTACTTCAGCAACAAATTGATGACCATGAACAAGAGTTGTCCTATGCATCGGTCAATATGGCATCTTATATCAATAGAGGATAACATCCAAGACACAATTCATCCCGGACTCCAAGTCAACAATGGTTCAACCGAATCCTTGACACTTTTGAAGGAGTATATCAACATACTCGATCAAGAAGTCGACAATCTTTAAATATGCATTCTTCAGATTCAGAGGCTGGGGGTACCCAGTATTTGGAGTCAGAGACTGATAGCATTGATTCATATCTTTACACCAATCCCTCTGTAAGTTCAAAAGAAGTTGAATCCTATGTTATCGGAGAAGAACAGGAGACGTCTACTTCTTATACAGAACAACGTCTTTCTATGGTGGAATAATTGCTGAAGGATATGCTTGCCATGATGCAAAATATGCATCAAATAATAACGAATCAGCAAACAGTCCAACCGGCGGTGATAACACCGGTACAGGTAGCTGTACAAACTCAAGATAGTCAAGGGGTTGACATACCTTTGAATAATCTGAGTCAAAAGCCTGTTATCAATCAAAACTCCGCATCTTCCGACCACTCATTCCGAAAGATGTATCACCTCCGGTAGGGGTTACGGTACATCCAACCACTATTCAATCAAATATGCTTCCTCAAACTAGTGAAGCTATTCAAGCAGTTAGGGATTTAAAAGCACAATTTGAGGTTCTTAAGCACAAAGATCAGCTCCAGAAGTTGGGGATCAAGCAACCTTATCCTCCCCACTGGAATAATGTACCCTTTTCTTCCAAATTTAAGCCACAATCTATGGTATTATTTGATAAAAAGGCTTCTCCAAGTTAATATATCAATTATTTTGATATTATGACTGTGCATCTACAGAAGAATGATGCTCTTCTCACCCGAGTCTTTATTAGGTGTTTGACGGGTACAGCATACGATTGGTATCGCAGTCTACCCGATAATTACATATCGTCTTTTGACGAATTTAAAGCAATGTTTCTCTCTCGTTTCTATGAAGGAGGGATGGACAAGAATATGTCTTCCTTAATAGAGATTAAACAAAAAAAGAAAGAGGATACTCAGACGTTTATTGAACATTTTTTGGCAGGCTACTTTGAACATGCCTCCTGGTATGCCAGATTCAGCATTAATTGATACATGCAAAATGAATCTGCGACCAACCATTGCTGTTTTTACAGGCTCTCAATTCACAGATTGGGCCTCGTTTATTATAGCAGCTATTTCTGCTGAGACCAATGGTAGATTGGCTCGTGAGCATGGGATGATCTTCACCTCAGAAGATAAAGAAAAAAAAGCCTCTTCAGGCAACAATTCTGGTTATCGCAATAGGAAAGGAAACTCTGGTGGTGAACCTTTCAAAATCCAAAACTACACCAAGTAATCCGAAGTCTTCTAAGCCGAAAGAAGAGTACTCTTTCGACGACAGTGATATTCCTGGGATATTCTAATATCTCATGAAAAGTGGTAAACTCCAGATTCCAGATCCAAAACGATCTAATAAAGTAGATTTGACTGATAATCCCAAATATTATATCTATCATAGATACATAAATCATCCTACTAAGGCTTGCTATGTCTTTAAGAAGAAGATTCAAGAGTTGATAAATGCTAAAGCTATCTCTTTAACTAATGATGAGCATACAGTCACAACTAACATGATTTCTCTTCAATTCAGAAGTTTTCCTCTATAGCAAGTTCCTGATGGGATTGTCCCGATTCCGAAGGCGACAATGAAGATTGTGAATCTTCCACCAGCCAGAGATCAAAGTAAAGGACTATTGCCTCTCATCTTGAAAAATGGTAAAATCATGTGGATACACCATGACTTAGTACCTGAAATGGAGCATGAAAGTAAAATTTCAAAATCCAAGAAAGGTTAAAAAGTCAAAACCTGCAATATGATTTCTCATGTTGTTACCCCACATCATGATGATTCTGGTATGCCAGATTCAATATTAATTGATACATGCAAAATGAATCTGCGACCAACCATCGCTGTTTTTACAGGCTCTCAATTCACAGATTGGGTCTCGTTTATTAAAGCAGCTATTTCTGCTGAGACCAATGGTAGATTGGCTCGTAAGCATGGGATGATCTTCACCTCAGAAGATAAAGGAAAAAAAGCCTCTTCAGGCAACAATTCTGGTTATCGCAATAGGAAAGGAAAGGAAACTCTGGTGGTGAACCTTTCAAAATCCAAAACTACACCAAGTAATCCGGAGTCTTCTAAGCCGAAAGAAGAGTACTCTTTCGACGACAGTGATATTCCTGGGATATTCTAATATCTCATGAAGAGTGGTAAACTCCAGATTCTAGATCCAAAACGATCTAATGAAGTAGATTTGACTGATAATCCCAAATATTATATCTATCATAGATACATAAATCATCCTACTAAGGCTTGCTATATCTTGAAGAAGAAGATTCAAGAGTTGATAAATGCTAAAGCTATCTCTTTAACTAATGATGAGCATACAGTCACAACTAACATGATTTCTCTTCAATTCAGAAGTTTTCCTCTATAGCAAGTTCCTGATGGAATTGTCCCGATTCCGAAGGCGACAATGAAGATTGTGAATCTTCCACCAGCCAGAGATCAAAGTAAAGGACTATTGCCTCTCACCTTAAAAAATAGTAAAATCATATGGATACACCCTTACTTAGTACCTGAAATGGAGCATGAAAGTAAAATTTCAAAATCCCAGAAAGGTTAAAAGTCAAAACCTGTAATATGATTTCTCATGTTGTTACCCCAGATCATGATGATTCTGATCATCAATGGGATGACATCCCTTTGGAAGATAGGCTAAGGGGTCTGAACATATGTCCTCTGAGTTTGTCTCCTCCTACCAAACTAAAGCTTACTCATCAGCAATAGTTAGCCATGAACAGTGTCCCTTTGTATAGGGCACAACAAGTTTTTGCTGCCTACAAGAAAGCTCCAGTTGGGATTTTACCTCCTATACAGAAAATTCCTGCCCTTGTGACTACTGGGGTCTCCGTTCCTTCTTCATCTGTTGAACCGTCTATTGAAACTCCACTACCCATTCATATATACAGTCAACAATCAGTCCATCTCACGAATAAGATGGGCTATGACTTTCAAAAAGCGGAAGGCTTGAACAATGGTAAAGTATGCGAGTTCCTTTACAAATTTAAGGTCAGAAATCCTCCATCGAATTGGAATTTGAGGTCCCTCATAAAAATCCCCATAAGACAAAGACTAAGGGAAAGAAGACTAAATCCTGTAATATGGTACTTCATTCTCCTGAGTCTGAAAAGAGGACTTTGTTGGTACAAGATCTGGAAAAGACTACCACAAAGATTACGAGGGAACTTCCAAAGAAGCGGATGACGTCGCTGAAACACTACCGACTTAGTCATCTTCTATTCCTGCTGAGGCAAGACCTTCTAAACCACCAGTGGTTGAAAAAGGGAAACAGAAGGCAGTACGTTTTGACGTTCCGCTGAAGTCTGGTTCAAGTCAAGGGTTGATGAAACCCTATAAGTTTGACATTCTAGCCCAATTAGCTAATACTTCGGCTAGACTTTCCATCTTTGAGTTACTTCGTCTCTCTAAAGAAAGTCGAGAAGCTTTGAGTGAACCTTTGATACAAGCAGATTCATGCTTAGCTCAGCTCAAAAGTCCTGACAATACACCAGTGTCGTATCTTCAATACCACAGAGTGATGGAATCAATTCCTAACATTACTTTCACACAAGAGGATATGTTATTGAAGCATAATCGACATGACAGACCTTTGTGTTATATAGGATATATTGACTCTACCGAAATTGATAGGATTTACATCGATCCTGGGTCCTCTATTAGCATTATTCTTTAGAGTATGCTACGACCATTAAGGATTCCTACTAGTGAGTTGACCTACACTAGTACGACAATTGTTGGTTTCAATTCTGGGAAGAGTAAACCATTGGGAAAAATTTATCTAAAGATTCAAATAGGTGATCTTCGAACCATGGCAATCTTCTATGTTATCAATTCAGATGTATCTTATAATATTCTCCTCGGAAGACTGTGGATACATGAGCATAACATTGTACCTTCAACTCTCCACTAATGCTTTAAGTATGTGGATTCTCAGGGGACCGTGAAGACTGAATTTGCAGATCTCAATCCTTTTAAAGTTGTTGAAGCCTATTTCTCTGATTCAATACTCTATACACAGGAGCATGTGAAGGAAATATCCGATATGGCTGAAGATCGAGCACCTTTAGAAGACCAATTGATTTCAGGAGACCAATCACCTATAAAAGATCAACCTTTGAAGATTAAGGTTAAAGGTCGAATTCAACCCCAATCTGTCGATGATGAACCTTTGATGATTAAAGTTAAAGGAAGAACTCAAGCTACGTCCGATGAATCTATGAGGGTTCCAGTCAAAAGTTGGGTTCAAACCAATACTAGTCATCAGCCTCTCATGATCAAGGTTAAAGGGCGTACTTCTCGTACAACTGATCCAGAACCACTAGTTATCAACCTTGGCAAGTCTACGCCGAAGACGGATGACGGTCCATTAGTGATTAATCCAAAGCGTAGTAATCAGTCTGTCAATGATGTAAATATTGATCATTCTGTGTTTTCTTATTTTAATGAAGATTTCCTTTTGGAGTATATGGCTGTCAAATTTATTGAAATAATGACTTTATCTGTTGATAATCAAAGTCATCAATAAAAAACTGACATGAATACAGAGGAAACCTTATATATTAATCATAAAGAGAATTCTTTTCCTTCTCATATCGATGTTGGATCCTATGCTCAGAGGTTTCTAACATCTTCTCCTTATTTACTACCTGTTGCCTCCTCATCACAAGCTTGTGTAATTTAGAGACGTCACGAAGAGTCTTATTTGTGATCCTATCTACTAAGAAAAATAAGCATCAAATTGTGTTTGGTTTGGCTAGAAATATTCCTATTATCCAGACAGATAATCTTGAAGAGAAAGTTAAAGGAAAAATCAGAATTGACAAATATAGTAAACAATCTCTTAAGATTATTCAAAATATGGGATATGATTTGAAAACCATATTAGGTCTCAATCAGGGCAAAGGTAGACGATTATCATTATGTGGTGATCCATTTTATCAACGAACCCGTCATGGTTTGGGATACGATATATCTCACATGTTTAAGAAAGATATGGAAGAAGAATTTTCTTCCAGTTCTTCACAATCCTCAGATTCTGAAGGAGTCCAATATGTTAAATCTGAACATGTCTTTTAAGTTAATATGGTTCAAACCAATGATGAGTCTGAACTATTTGAAAATGACCCCTTGGGCACAACAAATGGATACTCTGTGGGACCTTCGATTTGAACAGCGACAGCCACCCACAGAAGATGAAATCGTCCAGATTGATGTTGGAGACGAAACTACGTCAAAACCAATATTTATCAGCAAAAACCTTTCTGAAGATGAAAAAAAAAGTTGATAAAGCTGATAAAAGAATATATCAATACCTTTGCATGGAGCTATGAGGATATGCCTGGTCTAGATCCTAAATTAGCTACCCATAAACTCAATATTCTTCCTAATGCCAAACCTGTAAAACAACAGCAGCGACATTTTCGACCAGATATGATGGACGTAATTGAAGCAGAAGTTAAAAAGCTGATTACATGTGGCTTTGTCCGTGAAGAACAACACCCAGATTGGGTTGCCAATATTGTTCCTGTTATGAAGAAGAATAGAAAAGTTCGACTTTGCATAGATTTTTGAGATCTCAATGCAGCATGTCCAAAAGACAAATTTCTACTTCCTATCACTGATGTCATGATAGATAATACATGTGGTCTTGAACGTATGTCCTTTATGGACGGATTTTTAGGATACAACCAAATTAAGATGCATCCAGGAGATAAAAAGCACACTGCTTTCCGTACACCCCTTAGAGTTATTGCTAGACGGTTATACCTTTTGGTCTAAAAAATGCCGGTGCTACATATCAACGGGCTATGAGCAATATTTTGAAGAACATTTGTGAAAAATAGTTGAATGTTACGTGGATGATATCGCTGTCAAAAGTCAGGTAAAGGATGATCACATTCAAGATTTGAAGATAGTGTTCGAGTTGATGCGTCGACATCAACTAAAAATGAACCCCACTAAATCTTTCTTAGGGGTTTCTAGTGGCAAATTTTTGGGATTTGTCATTACTTCTCAAGGTATCCATGTTGATACTGATAAATTTAAAGCAATTCTTGAAATGCGTCCTCCACGTAATCTAAAAGAGCTTCGTGGCTTTCAAGGTCGTATTGCTTATATGAGGAGATTTATATCAAATCTTTCAGGGAGATGTCAAACTTTTTCTCGTTTGCTGAAGAAGGGTGTGTCATTTGTTTAGGATGAAGCATGTCAAAAAACATTTAATGACATCAAGCATACCTTACAAATCTACCTATTTAGTACCCCCAGTAGTGGGAATACCATTTTTGCTGTATGTTCAAGCATTAGATCATTCTTTTTGTGCTCTTCTTGTACAGAAAAGTGATAAGGGTCATAAACAGGCAATTTATTATCTTAGCCGAATGATGGTTGAAACTGAACACAGGTATACTCATGTGGAAAAAAGAATGTCTAGCCTTGGTTTTTGCCATTCAAAAGACACGACATTATGTATCGGGATAGACTATTCATGTCATATCCAAAATAAATCCTATTCGGGTGTTAATAAAAAAGTCGAGTATTCTTAACTCCCGGTTAGCTACTTGGGCAATGTTGCTTACTCCTTATGATATGGTCTACATACCTCAAAAATTGGTGAAGGGTCAAACGTTAGCTGATTTCTTAGCAGCTCATCCTATACCTGAAACTTCTAAGCTATATGACGACATTCCAGATAAAGTTGTAGATTGTAACATAACTTTAAGGGATGATATTTGGCAACTATACTTTGATGGAGCATCACGAGTTGGACCTAAAGGCAATATTGTTTCTGGAGTAGGCATTGTTTTGGTTTTTCCTGATAAAATGGTTATATACCGTACTTATTCCCTCAATGAACCATGTTCCAATAATGTGGCAGAATATAACGCTCTGCTAATTTGTCTTCAAGTAGCAAAACAATTGGATATTGAGTTCTTGGAAGCATATGGAGATTCTCAGCTGATTGTCAATCAGGTCAGAAGGACATATGAAGTCAGAAATCTTGACTTCATTCCCTATCATCAAGTGGTAATCGAACTGGCTCTTTCATTCAAAGGATTCTTCATTGAATTCGTACCGCGTTCTCAAAATTTGGAAGCTGACGCTCTTGCTAGTTTAGCTGTAGATTTAGCGGTTCCAATCAGAAGACAAAATACCATCACTTTGTTGGATCGAGACCTATTCCGTGTCAAGAATAATTTGCATATCGAATAGAGTTATGCTATCGAATCAAATTCTCAGTAAAAGGATTGGAGAAGTCCATTTATTGATTATACGGTCTATAGAATTTTACCTGAAGATCCAAAGGAAGCTGAATCAATCAAAAGACGATCATTTTGATTTTACTATGATACTTCTATGCACATGTTGTATCGTCGTTCTTATGACAGACTTTTATTGTGCTGTCTCTCGGAAAGCAAAGCTAAGCAAACACTTCTTGAAGCTTATGATGGAGTTGTGGTGCACATCAACCAGATCCAAAGTTACAGGACCGTATTCGAAGAATGGGTTATTATTGGCCTTCTATGATAGCAGATGCTGTAGATTATGCCAGACGGTGTAAAGTATACCAGATTTATGCTGATTTTATTCATCAACCCTCTGAATTTTTACATCCTACAACAGCTTCTTGGCCTTTCGAAGCTTGGGGTATGGATATTATTGGTCCAATTAATCTCCCTTCTGTCAAAGGGCGTCGGTTTATCCTGGCTATAACTGATTATTTTTCTAAATGGGCAGAAGCAGTTTCTCTTGTTGAAGTAAAAATGTCTAATGTGGTTAACTTCATCAAACATCATGTCATTTATCGCTTCGGGATTCCCCGAAGGATAATCCATGATAACGGACCATAATTTGCCAGTCAGGCGTTTTATCAATTTTGTGACAAGAATCGGATCCAGAACTTATCTTCTACAGCTTACAATCCAGCTGCTGATGGTTTAGCAGAAGCTTTCAACAAAACAATTATTAAACTTCTCAAAAAGTTCGTCTCTTCTAATAAACGTGATTGGAATAAGAAACTTGGAGAATGTTTATGGGCTTATCGAACAACAGTCAGAACTCCAACTGGTTTTACACCATTCTTATTGGTTTACGGATGTGAAGCTGTTCTTCCACTGGAGATCCAAATACCATCTCTTAGATTAGCCATTGCTAATGAGCTAACTACAGAGAATAATGATCGCTTAAGACTCCAAGAACTTGAAGGTTTAGATGAGAAGCGTCTTCAAGCACAACAGCATATTGAGCTGTATCAAGCCCGCATATCTCGAGCTTTCAATCGTAAAGTTAAAGAAAGGATATTTAAAGTAGGAGAGCTAGTTCTAGCTGTCCGAAGACCTATGGTTATGACTCATAAGAGTAAAGGCCAGTTCCAAGCTAAATGGGAAGGTCCTTATGTAGTCGAAACATATTTTCTAATGGTGCTTATAGGTTGTCTAAACCTAATGGAGATTTGCTCATGATACCAATTAACGGTAAATTCTTGAAGAAATACTATGTTTGAATTTCTTCTTCATTTCCCAGCTACTAAGGTTTGGTTAAGCTGATTATTATTCTCCTAAAAGAGAATTTTTTATTTTCTGTCTTACCAGCTGATTCAGAAAGAAAAGATTTATTATCTATCATGTCCTCATTACCTCTGAATAGATATTAAATCTACTTCTTTTTATTATTATCTATCATGTCCATATTACCTCTGAATAGATATTAATCTATTTCTTTGAGTCAATATGATCTATCATGTTCATTTTACCTCTGATAGTATTGTACACTCTAAAAAGAAAACAAGATTTACTATCTATCATATCCATATTACCTCTGGATAGATATAATCTACTTTGTTGAGTTTTGAAGAATTATCATGTCCATATTACCTCTGATAATTGTTTTCTATCTCATACATATTTAAAAAAGGAATATAAAAAAAATATATATTTTATTTATTTCATGATTGGAAATAGTACATCAGCAAAATAAAGAAAATGACAGAAGATAAAATTCTTTATTGAGTACAAAAATTTCTAAGATGGAGTAGACAGATCTTCAATCATTTTCTGTAATCCTGCCAAACGCTTTTCGCGAGAGCCCAATACAGTTGTGTATGCTATGGATCTTCGAGCCTCCGTAGTACAAAGGTGGAAGAGTTCGGCAAAGGCAGCTATCATTTTGTCTTTGGCTTCTTCAAGGGTTTTGATATTTGATTCGGAACCAAAGATCCGTTCTTCCAAAATGGAACTTTACCTCAAATATTGATCTCTATCTGCCGTCATCCAGTTTTGCTCCTCCTTTAATCGAGCCAGCTCAGCCTCGACTTCACGAATTCTATCATTTTGTTGATGAATTTTGATATTCATTGAGTCGTAGGCTTGTTGATGCTGCTCCAACAGGGGTTTATTTTCTCTTAAGAAGGTCCTTTCCACGGCAACCTTATTGCTATAATCTTGAAGAGATTCTTTGAAGATGGTTTCCCGAGTTGTATACTCATTAGTGAGAGCATCATACTTGGATTGGACGAGGCTTTCTATAGTCCCACTTGACAACCTTAGATATTCTTTGATGGGTTGTTCAAGTCCCTGGACTATCTTCTGCAAAGCTTCTGCCCTCTCAGTATCATTAAACATTGCGATTTTGTCTATGGTAGTAGCAATCGTACTTTTCAAGTTCTCATAACTGAGGCCTTTCTTCAAAACCATTTTGATCAACGTTGCCAAAGTTTTGTAAAACATTTTAGTATGAATCTCTACCAAAAGATTCATATCAGCATTGGAGCTTGGTGTATTTGCCAATCTCTTTTCCTGAAAACCGGAGACAAGTGCTGTTGTTGCTGTGGTAGCAAGCTGAGTTAAAGATATATCTGTTATCGTTACCATAGCTAATTGATTTCCATGGAGTTCTGGGACTTCATCTTCAGCGACCTTTTTTGCTACCTCCGGAGGATGAGTTTCGGAGGTAGGGGATGTTATTACGGAGGTGCTGCCTCCTATGTTCGGTTCAGACTCAAACACAACTGTCTTAGGAATCTAGTCAGGACTAGCTGTAGTAATTAATGTTGCCGCTATATCTACGACCTCATCAACATGTTCTTTAGCAGCAATTGATTCTCTGGTAATTGCTGGCTCTTCTTCTGCAGTAGGTTCTTCTTCTCTTTCTTCAGCAAGAGAAGACAATTCCTGGTATGTCTCTCCTGCAAGCTCTTGTTGAATCTCCATAGATAGAGAACCTTCCTTAGAAAGAGAATCTTCTTTTGAAGAAGAACTTCCTTCCTCAGATTCTACTACCTCGTCTTGAATAGACTTTTGAGGTAGAGGAGGAGAAATGGGCTTTGCTATAGTGATGATACCTACAAAGATTAAACAAAATAGTCAATATACAAATCATAATACATATTTTTGTATAAATTTTATGTAATTGATCTTTACCTTGAGTAGGTGCAGGACGCGATAAGAGTGCATTATAATCTAAATCCCAGTCATCATCATCTAATTCAAGACCCGGTTCATCCGAGGGGATGGGTTCTGGATTACTAGTACGAGTGGTGGTTGTGTCTTCAACAGCCTTCGCCTTTTGTGGCGAAGTTAGATACAATGAAGTGCTGAGACGTCCCGGAGATAAGACTCATGTAACTTCTGTTGCTGCTTCTAGCTGGGGTGCTGAATACCCTTCTCTAGGTTGAGCTGAAGAAGATATAATGCTTTGAGTCTCCTCAACAGGATTTTCGCTTTCTAGAGTAGCGGCTCTCTGTTTGGAAGGCCCTTTAACAGTAATCTTCTTCTTCTTTTCCTGGGGAGTGACAGCTGTGTCTGATTTCTGCTTCCAAGTTGTAGAAATGGTAATAGCTCCTGCAATTGTCTCCCCAACTCCAGTAGGGATCGTCTCCAGATATTCATTTGGGACAGCATCATCAGGTATGTCCGAAGGCACCATAACTGGTTCTTCGGCGTCTCCTTCCTTTTCCCATCGAAGACTTCCTTTCATGTTGTAGTCTTTGGTGAAGGAACGAATGGAGACATAAAAATGTGCATACGAATGAAGCATTCGTAGCTCAGTTGTGCTCGTGGTGGTTGACACATGAAATTTGGCACCGGTGCATCCAGCGCTGAAGTACCTCCATGACCTCGCTCCATCAACTAATTTTTCATAATTGTTGAAAGTGGTGGAGGGATTACCAACGTGAAGTTGGTCATACCCGAACTGACGAGCGAAACCGACTGGGTAGATAGGGTTCAAAAATGTAGTTATCTTCAATTCTATACATCAGATGTGAAGGTCTGATGCATATTAGCCAATTAAAGACTGGCGCAGGTATCTCAGTCCTCTCTCAACCTACGTCGTCAAATTGCACACCGAAATAGTCGGCTATAACTCATGGTCGTGTGCAGAAGGAATTCCACCCATGGAAGAAGTTTAGTGCTGCTCGGGTATCCGTCACTGAAGTCGCATTCCACGTGGCTTTACTAAACTTCTGGAGGAATACCTCCGCATCATTTTCAGGACCTGGTGGTAATAAGCTGCAGTTGTGATGCAGTAACCAACCCATTAAATAAGTATAGGGCATCTCCACCCTAGGGAAATCTTTACGGTAGGGAGCATTATTGATCAGTTCTTCACCAAATGCTCGTAAACCCACATTTATCTGACACACCATTGCCGGTAATAAGCTGAGTTTGGCCTTGAATACCAAACGTATTGCTGGCCATCCAGTGATGTCAATAGTTCTCCGTTCATCATAGACCGCAACATTCTATCTCCTTGAGCAGCTATCAACTGATGTTTTTCCTGGGGATACTGCTTGTCGGTTTGAGGAAACTCGATATGGGATAAATTTTTCAGACAATTTGATCCCAGGATACCAGTTGGTGAGCCAAACACCTCAGAGAGAGGATGGGCCCCCAAGTCCACTGCAAAAGAATTTCAAACAAGAAAAATTAAGTTAGTAAAAACTCTAAAATATGAATTCTACGCAAATTCAAGCTCTACGCAAATGACAATGCATGAGTTTTTTTCGCATAAAAAGTTCTCTGTTTTTAAAAGAGAATTTATTTTATGCATTTTTCTAAAAATGTTTTACGCAGTCTGAAAATGAATTTTTACGCATACTTTTTTCTGTTCAAAAGAATAAAGTTTTAAATGTGAAAAATAGTCTTTTGACTTGCGTATTTTCAGTTTTACGCTCACACGTATAACGTGGGCGTATTTTTGGTTTTATGCTTATGTTCAAAAGAATAAAGTTTTACATGTGAAAAGTAGTCTTTTGACTTGCGTATTTTCAAATTTACGCTCGCACATATAACGTGGGCGTATTTTCAGTTTTTACGCTAGCATGTATAACGTGGGCGTACTTTCAATTTCTACACTGGCACGTATAACGTGAGCGTGTTTTGTTCATTTTTGTACGCTGGCACGTATAAACGTGGGCGCATGATTAAGGGTTGGTCTTGGGTTATCTTCTTCCACAAAATCGATAGGGTTTCTACCTATCATGGCCGGAGCCAAGTTTGGGTTGGTCTTTGCGGTTTCTTCGACGCTCCGCCCCAATGATGTTGCAGCAGCATGAAATTCTTCAGATGATCTAGCCGTCGACGAAGAGGCAACTTTCTTGCCCTTAGCTGAGGCGGCGGCCTTGCTCTTGGTTGCCATTTGCTCGAAAGGATTTGGAGAATGAATGAAGAAGAGAATAAGAGAGATGAGTAAAGTTCGCTCTCTTCAACAGAAGTCCTATTTATAGAAAACTCAAAGGTTGATTCAAATTCTCGAAGTAACTTTTGGGTATCCCTAAATTCACGCTGATGACTGTTGGATATCCCAAACTTTACGCTTCTGTTCAATGTATTTCAAATATTAGAAAATTTGAAAACTTTGAAGGGGTCTTGTAGAAGCATAAATAAATTTCGAAGACCAAGTCAAAGAAGTTGAGATATTTATGCAAAGACAGTTCCAGATTAGACTTTAAGCAAAGTTCAAACTGGGTCAAACTCAAAACTCTACGCAAGTCTTAAATTCAGACTTTACGCGAGGAATAAGCTGTCCATTCTGTATTAAATGCACGAAGATACTGTTTTGACAGATTGATTTTCTGACAAATGATTACACAGAAGTCGAGAAGTTTGTTGTTTAGCATGCCAATGAGCTGCTTTACGCTTGAGAAACAGCTCAAGGCTATCTCAGCTACTCTTTTTGCGCACGTAGAGTTTATTTGAGCCTTTACGCTCAAGGCTATTTTTAGCCACTTTACGCAGAAAGCTTACTTTGAGCTATTTTACGCTCGGACATGTTTAAACAACATCTTTTATGCACAGTTTGTCATGATTATGTGGGAACGTAGTTTTCTGACGTGGCCTTCATGCAACACTTTTCGAAGAACGTGTGTACGTGCTCTCCTTATTTTATTAGATTATGGGACATGTGTCAACATACGTAGAGGCTAATTTCTGTACGTGGATGACAGTTATCCTAAAAACCTGTATAGAGATACAATATTGATGCTTTTTACGCACAGAAGACAAGTCTATATAAAGACTTCTTTTTTAGGAAAGAGGTAAAAGATTTTGGAGACCAGATACTTTCAGAGCAAAGTGATTTTCCAGAATATTTCTTTTCAACATTTTCTCAAGAACAAAGTGAAGCAAAGCAGGAAAGCATTCGACTGTGCCATCAGTGCCAATTGTGTCGATACCTTTCTGGTGATTTAGTTCTTCCAATTGTTCATCTCTAAGCAGTTTTCTTCATCATCATCGTGTGGTCCAAGGAACAAAGTGATCGCTCTCAGATCAGACTTCTATAGCAATACTTCCCAGAATTTACTTGTACTTTTGTACACTTTTTCTTATTTTCTTTCAAAAGTCTTAAGGGCATTTTGTTAAGTGAAATGAAACGTAAATAAATTTCGAAGACCAAGTCAGAGAAGTTGAGATATTTACGCAAAGACAGTTCTAGATTAGACTTTACGCAAAGGTCAAACCGGGTCAAACACAAAATTCTACGCAAGTCTTAAATTCAGACTTTACGCGAGGAATGAGCTGTCCATGCTGCATTAAATACACGAAGATACTGTTCTGACCGATTGATTTTCTGACAAAAGATTGCACAGAAGCCGAGAGGTTTGTTGTTTAGCGTGCCAATGAGCTGCTTTACGCTTGAGGAACAGCTTTCTCTTTACGCATAAGATTAATTTGAGCTTTTATGCTCAAGGCTATCTCGGCTACTCTTTTTGCGCGCGTAGAGTTTATTTGAGCCTTTACGCTCAAGGCTATTTTTAGCCACTTTACGCAGAAAGCTTACTTTGAGCTATTTTACGCTCGGACATGTTTAAACAACATCTTTTATGCATAGTTTGTCCTGATTATGTAGGAACGTGATTTTCTGACGTGGCCTTTATGCCACACTTTTCGAAGAACGTGTGTACGTGCTCTCCTTATTTTATTGGATTATGTGTCACGCCCCAGTCCCAAAATACGCAGGACTGAATCACGTGACATTGGCCAGCTACGTATTCAACCAGACTCTAGTCCGAGTAGAATACGTATAAGCTGTTCGAAATGGTGTAACAATTACTACATCAACACTATATCTCAATCCAGTAACAGAAACATAAGGCAAGGAAATATGAATACTAGTCTGCAGCCCAATAATCATACTTTTCCGAATAGACTCGGAAAGATAATATGAGTCTATAAATACTAGGCTACTAAGCAGATACAAATAACAGAAAATGAACGTATAACTCTGAAAGATTGAATACCTGTAATAAAATAAATTCCAGCAAGACGCTCAACAAAAGCTACTCAGCCAACTTGGAAGAAAACCAGGTCCTCAGAGGGACGCAACAAGTGTAAAATCCCTAAATTTTTACTATTTTTTTATATAAATTTGATACTAATTTTTTTATTTTTTTTGTATATTGTACGTCGCGTAGATGCATTGTACGTCGCGCGCAAAATTTTGTTTTTCGTAATTGCTCGACGAATGTGAATATGTGCAAGCGTACATATTTTTGAAAAACATTTTTTTCTATTTTTTATAGTTTCGAAATAATATAGATAATAATTATTTTTAGCTATCCTACCAAAATTTCCAAGTTTATGATTTTAGTTATGAAAAACCTTTCATTTATACAGTTATAATAATAAATAATTTTCCTATAAAATGGTATATTAGAAAAGTATATTTATGTAAATATTATTTGGACATACATATATATTTCGTAATTATTTATTATTTTATTTTTTAAATAATAATATAATTTTCGAAATTATTATTATTAGTAATTTTGTAAAATATATTTTAAAATTATTGTGGCGATTTAAATTTTGATTTGATTTTATGGATTTATTTAAATAGTTAAATTAAAATCTATATTTGAAATATGATTGATTCTAAACTAAATGATGGAATTTAATTAGATTCAAATTGATTTAGATTTGGATTTGAGATTTATTGAATTTGATTTAAAATAAATAGATGAATTATCTAAGGGATTTTTTAAATATTCCTAATCATTATCCAACTGGGAATTTCCACATCCTATAAATAGGCAGGTACTCCTCCATAAATTCCTGACATCCACAAAAATTTCTTCCACCACAAACGTGCAGTGCATCGTGTCCGTGTCTATATCCCATCCACTACCTATTTTATTTTACAAATACATCAACCCCTTCGTGTCCGACATGCCGGACACAAACCTCCGACACGAACCAAAATTTCCAAACCTAAACCTAACCCGGCCATCCCCTGGCTGCCCACCTCTTCCTTGGCTCGACTATCACCACAGCCAACACCGCGGCCACTCCCCGACTTTCCCGCAACCACTCTTGCATCACCACCACGGCCAGCCTTCTCCGACCGCTCTTGCCAACCCGACAACCGCAATGTAACCCGCGGCAACCACCCAAGCCGCGTCAACCCCATCAACCCCAGCGAACCACACCCATCCTGACCACCTCGTTCCGACCGTCCTGACACCACCCGACCAACATCCCGACCACCAGGACCAGCCCGCAGCTGCTGTAGCCATCCCAGTCTACCCACACCACCATCATCCCGGCCACTACAACCCATCACCCACTGCGGCCACAACGGCCATCGTAGGTCGACTCCACTACCAAACCACCCGCCACGACCAAAGCCCCCAAAGAAAAGCCTAAATAAACACACACACACACCCTCACCTCCGGCCGCCGGTGCCATGTCCGCCGCTGAGGCCTTGACCCACCTCCTCTGCCGAAGTCCGACCCGCGCAACCTTCCTTCCTGACCGCCGCCACGATCCCGGCAGCACCAACGCCGCCTCCCTCGAGCAATCGCTCCGCCGATCGTGACCCAGCCCCGTCGCGTGTCCGCCAGCGAGCCCGCGTGGTCGACGACTGCTCTTCCTCTACCTCCGACCGCGACTCCCCAATACCCCGTCGTCGGAGTGGTGAATCCCCCGCCTGACCAATCGAACCTCCTCCGTCTACTCAGCCTTACTCCGGTCACCCCTCACGCCGCCCGTGTCCGCCGCTCGTCTCCCCGAGCTTCTCACTCCCTCCGCCTCCTCCAGTCCCTTCCGTCCATCTCCTCCGTTCGCGCAGCACCACCGCTCCCCTCGCCGAGTTCACCGCCTCGCCCAGCGCATCGCGCCACACCGACGGTCGATCCCGCTCCCCTCTCTCTCGCTCACTCGATCTCTCTTTCTCTCTCTCCCTCTCTGTCGTTTCTTTTTCTTTCCCTTACTTCTAGTTTTGTGGTCTCCTCGAAAGAGGAGAACCACCTTGCAGTGCGTATGTTATTATTTTACTTTTGTTATTTATTATTATTATTATTATTAGTATTATTAGTATTATTAGTATTATTATTATTATTATTTTGTTATGTTATTTCTGGTTTTCAGTATAAGTATTTTATAGTAATAGTATTTTATTGATTAATATTATATGTACATGTGTACACTATGTATAATTATTGTCATTATTATTAATATTATTTTATATATATTTTTATTATTGACTAAGAATTATGGTTAATTTAGTTATTATTGGAAATTAGTTTTTGTATATTTAGGTATAATAAGCCTTCAAAAATATATATACATATTTATACAAATATTATAATTGGCTTGGCCTTATTTTAAACTATAGTTTTAGAACCCTAGATAAATTTTCGAGATTTTTAATATTTATTTAAAAATATTTTGACCCGCAAATCTAATGATATTTTTGACTCAAATTAGGTTTGCCTTAAATAATTATTTTTGTATTTATCTAAAACTATGTTTGGAAATATAGATTTAGCTAAAATATTATTTAGCGAAACTTAGAGTTTTGCCTTAAAAACGACTTTCGATTTTTTTGTATTCAATTGAAAGCATATTTTGACTAAGAATTTATATTTCAAGTATTATAAAATATTTTCTAAAACTAAATATATTATTTGACTTCCTACGATTTTTCTCCATCTCGTGAGTCAGCCCATCTTTCTTATTCCTTTACCAATTCTAAATTACTTTATATCCACCCTAACCAATTTGACCCTTCTACATCTAATGGAACCATCCGTGCCCCCATCCGAGGTCACCTTGCATAGTTGTTGTACTGAAGTTACAGTTCGTGCCACATTGATTATTGCAGTACACCAGGCGTCCTACCAGGCAAGATACCTTGCCATTTGCTGTTTATTTATTTTTGCTCATATTTCATGCATTATTCATTATTTTTTATACAAAATAAACTGTGATACATGGCATAACCTGTTAGAACTTACTGTTCATTTATATTTCCTTCTATGTATTATTTTTCTTACACACTAAACCTAGATTTAAGGGACCACCTTGTGTGTTGCATTCATTGGCCTTGACACATTGTACCACGAAGTTGTGTGTAGCATGTAGAACACGGACGTGCGTGATTGGCTGGCCACCGGTACGTACAAGCCATACGATAGGATTAACCGCTAATAGAATTGCATGCTAGTTTGACTTAGCGGTTATAGAAGTTTTATGTTGTGGATACAACATAGTAGGTATTGGACGGGAAGGACAATTCCTTAGCGCATGGGCTTCGATGCACTTTCCCTTTTGTAACCCGTGAGCTCCGCCGGAGACGTGGGTCAGATTACCCATGATTGCTGACGGCCACTGACGTTCTGCGGAACGTTATGCTCTTATTGATTGGGCTCTGGTGCCCCAAGGGGGACTATGCCGATCCTATTTAGCCAGGGCCCATGCGTAGGAAGGATTGTTCTTAACTACATTTCACTTAGAACGGTTAGGCACCTTCATCCGTTAGGTACGAGTACTTTTGGTTTGGGTACTTGTATCTGACCGTGGCTTGGAACAATAACTTCTCGCGGATTAGTTCGTCACATCTTGTCCTTGCTTGGTTGTAGATGTGGCTTACTACTTCGATGAGAAGGTATTGAATCTTGTTGGGGTCCGGATACCATATTGGATTCATAGCATGGAAAGATACGTCACCGTGAATTAGTTTACCATCTCCTGTCCTTGTTTGGTTGGGGGGATGGTAAGCTAGTTCAACAGGTGTGTATTGGACCATGTTATAATTCAATTGACTTATTTATTTGAGCAATATTTATTCAGTTTATATGGCATGATATTATGTGTCTTGTTACGTCCCTCTGAGGACCTGGTTATCTTTCCAGGTGTGTGCTCTTGTCTTTCGCAGGTGCTCTAGTTCTAGCCGTGGCCATGATCATCTATATCTCTTCGAGGAAGATTGCACTTTGATCGTCTTCGCTTCGCTCGGCAAAATCATTTCTTTTCTCATGTATTTTTCTTTTACTTGTTGGTAGTTGATTTGTCTCCGCCCAACATATTGTACCAAGACAATTTATTATCATTGTATGATATCTTTTATTTATTTATTTTGTGTGGATGAGATTAGTTATGGTTCTACTGCATTTTATAGCTTATGTATCCATACGAAGCCTATATACTTCGTATGAATACAGCTGGCATGTCTACGTTCCTAGTCCTACGTATTTTGGGACTGGGGCGTTACATGTTTTTGTGGTGGCCCATACAGGTCAAGATAAATTATTTGGTTACTTTACCGTACAAAGCAAGCCTGCGTATAGGATTAGAAGTCTAGGATCTCATCCACATACTTGACCTTTTCCTCGATTCCCTATTCAAACTACCGCTTGACTCATCAATTTGCATCTTTCTTGATTCCTTGCATCATTATTCTTATCTTTCCTTCGTGCTTGCTAGAGATTGACCCTACTAGTTAGATGTCCCAAACACCCTTAGCTTAATTTTTTAAGTTGGGTAGAATACCCCACGACCTGACACACCATTGACTATTAAGTAGAATACAAATAGGATTATCTAGACTATAGGGACTAGAGGAATTTAACCCATTAGGTCAACCAAGCCTTGGTCAATAAAACCGTAGAATGATGGTATAGGAATAAACAAGACTTAGATCCTTATGACTCTTAGACTATTCATATTTATTTTTATTTCATCTACCATCGTGCAAATGTTCTACTATCTAGACTAATGATGCTAATATAGCCTAGTATTTGCAAGCTAATTCTTTATCAAGCTTGATCAAGCCATATGATATTGAGCGGCCGCTCACTAACATATTGTCTAATCAGAACCGGTGCATGATGGTCTGATCAACCAAGTGTACTTTGGTTCGCTTTTGTATATTATTTTACGTAGATGGAACATAATTAAACTTGGCCTTAGAGTCTCATCCACTACTGCCTTGATAATTCTTTTGAAATTATTCGGTCGTCTTTGCACCACGTATTCGTATTCTATAATATCGTCTTTTGAACTCCCTATTGCTTTCGTCTTCACCTATTTCATAAGGACGAAGACCTTGTACTATAACTTCCTCTAGCCTTCCTATCGATTATGACCATTATCACTCGATGTTGCTATATCTTCATCGTAAACTACTCGTCCTTTTTTCGGCCCTATCATGACCTCTAATCGCTTATTTCAGGAATAAGCCTAATTCGCTCTCTTAAATCGTGCCCTCAACCTACTCTCAAAACCTATCTCTTAGGTCACTCATTTTGATACCGTATTACTCCTTTGTATGTTATCATGACTAACTTTAATCTTAACCTTTTAATTGCTGCTTTTAAATCATGACACTCACGACCATACCTGTATTATTTTTCTATGATCTAGATCGCAACTTCTTACGACATGATTTTGTTGAGCCTTATAATTGATTGTTCCCCACCGATACCCCCTTGTGTCTTTTTACCCCCTACTAATTCTTAATTTCGAGGACAAAATTCTTTTAAGTTGGGTAGGATGTAAAACTCCTAAATTTCTACTATTTTTTAAAATAAATTTGATACTGATTTTTTTTATATTGTACGTCGCGTAGTTGCATTGTACGTCGTGCACGAAATTTTGTTTTTCGTAATTGCTCGACGAATGCGAATATGTGCGAGCGTACATATTTTTGAAAAACATTTTTTTCTATTTTTTTATAGTTTCGAAATAATATAGATAATAATTATTTTTAGCTATCGTACCAAAATTTCCAAGTTTATAATTTTAGTTATGAAAAACCTTTCATTAATACAGTTATAATAATAAATAATTTTACTATAAAATGGTATATTAGAAAAGTATATTTATGTAAATATTATTTGGACATACATATATATTTCGTAATTATTTATTAGTTTATTTTTTAAATAACAATGTAATTTTTGAAATTATTATTATTAGTAATTTTGGAAAATATATTTTGAAATTATTATGGCAATTTAAATCTTGATTTGATTTTATGGATTTATTTAAATAGTTAGATTAAAATCTATATTTGAAATATGATTGATTCTAAACTAAAGGATGGAATTTAATTAGATTCAAATTGATTTAGATTTGGATTTAAGATTTATTGAATTTGAATTAAAATAAATAGATGAATTATCTAAGGGGTTTTTTAAATATTCCTAATCCTTATCCAACTGGAAATTCCCACATCCTATAAATAGGCAGGTACTCCTCCATAAATTTCTCACATCCACAAAATTTCTTCCACCACAAACGTTCAGTGCATCGTGTCCGTGTTCATGTCCCATCCACTACCTATTTTCCTTTACAAATATATCAACCCCTTCGTGTCCGACATGCCGGACGCAAACCCCCGATACGAACCAAAATATCCAAATCTAAACCTAACTCGGCCATCCTCTGGCTGCCCACCTCTTAATCAGCTCGACTATCATCACAGCCAACACCGCGGCCACTCCCCGACTTTCCCGCAGCCACTCCGGCATCGCCACCACGGCCAGCCTTCTCCGACCGCTCTTGCCAACCCGACAACCGCCAGGTAACCCACGGCAACCACCCGAGCCGCGTCAACCCCATCAACCCCAGCGAACCACACCCATCCTGACCACCTCGTCCCGACCGTCCTGACACCACCCGACCAACATTCCGACCACCAGGACCACCCCACAGCCGCCGTAGCCATCCCAGTCTACCCACTTCACCATCATCCCAGCCACCACAACCCATCACCCGCTGCGGCCACCACGGCCATCGCAGGTCGACGCCACTACCAAACCATCCGCCACGACCAAAGCCCCCAAAGAAAAGCCTAAATAAAAACACACACACCCCCTCACCTCCGGCCGCCGGTGCCGTGTCCGCCACTCAGCCCTTGAGCCACCTCCTCTGCCGAAGTCCGACCCGTACGACCTTCCTCCCTGACCGCCGCCATGATCCCGGCAGCACCAACGCCGCCTCCCTCGAGCAATCGCTCCGCCGATCGGGACCCAGCCCTGCCGTACGTCCGCCGGCGAGCCCGCGTGGTCGACAACCGCTCTTCCTCTACCTCCGACTGCGACTCCCAAAACCTCCGTTGCCGGAGCGGTGAAACCCCCGCCCGACCAATCGAACCTCCTCCGCCTACTCAGCCTTACTCCGGTCACCCCTCACGCCGCCCGTGTCCGCCGTTCGTCTCCCCGAGCTTCTCACTCCCTCTGCCTCCTCCAGTCCCTTCCGCCCCTCTCCTCCGTTCGTGCAGCACAGCTCCTCCCCTCGCCGAGTGCACCGCATCGTCCAGCGCGCCACGCCACGCCGCCGGCCGATCCCGCTTACCTCTCTCTCGCTCACTCGATCTCTCTCTCCCCCTCTCTGTCGTTTTTTTTTCTTTTCCTTACTTCTCGTTTTGTGGTCTCCTCGAAAGAGGAGAACCACCTTGCAGTACGTATGTTATTATTTTATTTTTGTTATTTATTATTATTATTAGTAGTAGTATTATTATTATTATTATTATTTTGTTATGTTATTTCTGGTTTTCAGTATAAGTATTGTATAGTAATAGTATTTTATTGATTAATATTATATGTACATGTGTACATTATGTATTATTATTGTCATTATTATTCATATTATTTTATACATATTTTTATTATTGACTAAGAATTATGGTTAATTTAGTTATTATTGGAAATTAGTTTTTGTATAATTAGGTATAATAAGCCTTCAAAAATATATATACATATTTATACAAATTTTATAATTGGCTTGGCCTTATTTTAAACTATAGTTTTATAACCCTAGATAAATTTTTGAGATTTTTAATATTTATTTAAAAATATTTTGACCCGCAAATCTAATGATATTTTTGACTCAAATTAGGTTTGCCTTAAATAATTATTTTTGTATTTATCTAAAACTATGTTTGGAAATATAGATTTAGCTAAAATATTATTTAGCGAAACTTAGAGTTTTGCCTTAAATTCGACTTCGATTTTTTTGTATTTAATTGAAAGCATATTTTGACTAATAATTTATATTTCAAGTATTATAAAATATTTTCTAAAACTAAATATATTATTTGACTTCCTACGATTTTTCTCCATCTCGTGAGTCAGCCCATCTTTCCTATTCCTTTACCAATTCCAAACTACTTTATATCCATCCTAACCAATTTGACCCTTCTGGACCCAATGGAACCATCCGAGGTCACCTTGCATAGTTGTTGTACTGAAGTTGCAGTTCGTGCCATATTGATCATTGCAGTACACCAGGCGTCCTACCAGGCAAGACACCTTGCCATTTGCTGTTTATTTATTTTAGCTCATATTTCATGCATTATTTATTATTTTTTATGCAAAATAAACTGTGATACATGGCATAACATGTTAGAACTTATTGTTCATTTATATTTCCTGCTATGTATTATTTTTCTTACACACTAAACCTAGATTTAAGGGACCACCTTGTGTGTTCCATTCATTGGCCTTGACTCGTTGTACCACAAAGTTGTGTGTCGTATGTAGAACACGGAGGTACGTGATTGGCTGGCCAACGGTACGTACAAGCCGTGAGATAGGATTAACCGCTAATAGAATTGCATGCTAGTTTGACTTAGCGGTTATAGAAGTTTTATGTTGTGGATACAACATAGTAGGCATTGGGCGGGGAGGATAATTCCTTAGCATATGGGCTTCGATGCACTTTTCCTTTTATAACCCGTGAGCTCCGCTGGAGACGCGGGTCAGATTACCCATGATTACTGACGGCCACTGACGTTCTACGGAACGTTATGCTCTTATTGATTAGGCCTCTGGTGCCCCAAGGAGGGACTATGCCGATCCTATTTAGCCAGGGCCCATGCGTAGGAAGGATTGTTCTTAACTACATTTCACTTAGAACGGTTAGGCACCTTTATCCGTTGGGTACGAGTACTTTTGATTTGGGTACATGTATCTGACCGTGGCTTGGAATAATAACTTGTCGCGGATTAGTTCGTCATATCTTGTCCTTCTTTGGTTGTAGATGTGGCTTACTACTTCGATAAGAAGGTATTGAACCTTGTTGGGGTCCGGATACCATATTGCATTCATAGCATAGAAAGATACGTCACCGTGAATTAGTTTACCATCTCCTGTCCTTGTTTGGTTGGGGGGATGGTAAGCTAGTTCAATAGGTGTGTATTGGACCATGTTATAGTTCAATTGACTTATTTATTTGAGCAATATTTATTCAGTTTATATGGCATGATATTATGTGTCTTGTTACGTCCCTCTGAGGACCTGGTTATCTTCCCAGGTGTGTGCTTTTGTCTTTCACAGGTGCTCTAGTTCTAGCCATGGCCATGATCATCTCTATCTCTTCGAGGAAGATTACACTTTGATCGTCTTCGCTTCGTTCGCCAAAATCATTTATTTTCTCATGTATTTTTCCTTTACTTGTTGGTAGTAGATTTGCCTGCGCCCAACATATTGTACCAAGACAATTCATTATCATTGTATGATATCTTTTATTTATTTATTTATTTTGTGTGGATGAGATTAGTTATGGTTCTACCGCATTTTACAGCTTATGTATCCATACGAAGCCTATGTACTTCGTATGAATACAACTGGCATGTAGGACTGGGGCGTTACAACAAGGTACATAATATACATGCCAATTAAGTGTACGACAGTAATGAATGAATAAATAAAGTATAATAAGACTGATAAAATGGGTGAATCTAACATAACCAACTAGTATGATATAAAATTTAAGAAACATCACTCGAACACGTGGGCTGTCACGGTGTACCCCAGAGACCTGATTGGCACTCCTGCAAACTATGAATACCTCACAGTCCGATAAGGACTGTGGCAAACTATGAAATCCTTGAAGCTCTGAAATGAGACAACGATATACTATGAGGGAAAGTAGCCCAAGCGCACGGTGTATGTTCTCCCCTCCCATGTGACCTCGCGAATCGCATCTACGAGACGCTTGGCCAGATCCTCTAGCTAGGACATCGAGTCATACTAGTAAGTACAGTGTAAAGATCACAAGTCATCGTCCTAGAATCAATCATGGATTTCCGTATAGCAAGATATAAATCATATACGGGAATCCGACAATATGTAGTAACCATGAACATGACCTACGGTCTAAATGTACCTCGTAATAGATTGTTGCGGAAACGAAAATGTGCATGTCTAATGTCGATATTCGATGGCGCTAACGTCTATCGGCACTCGAATGTGATTCGGTCACGAAGTATCGAACATGGCCCTATGTGTTGCAATAACATACACATAAAAATATATTTAAGAATTTAAATATTTGTAACTGAAATACAAGATTGGCAAGGTACACTTGCCTGGCTCCGATTGCTGAAGAGGCTGAGCTGGTCCCACTTCCAAGTCTGAAATGTCTAAAATGACAAAATGACCTAGAGAATAATATTTAAACTAATTAATAATTAAGCTCAAGTTTTATCTAATGGAGGAAGATAAATTAACCAATTAATTTATCTTTCATAAAAGAAAGGGTTATTAATAATCCTTATCACAAGACTATGGTTCCCTTAACCTATGGTACATGTATTTAAGTTATCTACACTATGGTCTTATCTTATAGCCGGAGTTGGGGTTAGTCAACTAATTTTAATATTTCATCTCAATACAATATAGGATAATTTCTCCTGTCCCGGCACATATCCTTAGCTTCAATTCTTCATCAACCTTGTATAAAAGGATGTTTAGCTCTTGCAGAGCAATTTCTCTCATTCCATTAATATGGCAACTTCAAATCTTGCACATTCACATTGGACATATATGCTGTTTAGAATCTAATCACTCCAATATTAATACTAAGTGCAACCACAACTTAAGTTTGTATCTGCAATACTGCTCCTGTTTGAATTTTGAACATTCAAAATAAGCTATCGATTTAATTTAAACCCTCTGTTAGACATCTCTCTCCAATGTTAGTAAATATTGAATTTTCCTAAACAAAGTTATGAAAGGAAGGAAAGAGCAATACTCCTAATACATTCCTCTCTATTTGCTAGAGTTACACAGTTTCCTTTTCTTTCAACCACAGAGTAAAATTAAACCAAACAACTTTATTCTCAAAACTTACTCATAGTGACCTATGCTATGGTTGCCACCACAACGTTCCTACCTTCACATTCCTCAGCAAAGATCCATGCACACTAAATTTTATTTTCTAAGAGAACAACATGTATCAACCTATTCTCCTTCCTAAATACTGTCAATGTCTTGCTCTCTTTAGTACAATCATCTAACCAGGTTAGTCGCACTCTCAAATCCATTATTCCTTCCTCAAGTTGCAACAGCACCCATATATAACACAAATACATAGTTAAGTAAATCCCGAACTCTTCATCCACTCTATATCCCCAAGTGGTGAACAATCACATGCATATATTTTCTTATATGACCTTAATACATTTCAAAAAGTCTCTTTCTCTCTACGGAACCTAAACACCATCTTTCCTTTGTTGTCCTAACACACATATAAAACAACATGCTCAACACCTAAACTTCATTCTGTTAAGTATTGCAATATGGAAGAGGAATAGAGAAGGAGTGAGAGTGGTACCTAAAGGAGGTGGTCGAACGAGAATAAGGCTGTCCCGCTCGACGGAGGTATGCAACTGTCAAGCTCCTACGAGGCCTCGGAAGAGTCGGAAGGCCGTCCCACTACCGAAAGTCGACGACAGTCGTAGTGTCCTCGACTGCCAGGAAATGCGGCCGCCCGGATGGCGACCAATTGCTGGTGGTAATGACGACATAAAAGAACTTCCCGTCAGCCCTGCTCGTCCGCACAATGGCGACGAAGGCACTCGAGGTAGGAAAATGACAACTGATGGTAGGGAGCTCAGGGTGGCTGTGCTTGTGAAGGCAAGGGTTCAAGTTGGGAGAGAAAATGGATACGAATATATATGTAGGGAGGAGAGAAGAGAGGGATGGGCAGTTGAGGGTCTGCTAACGCTGTACAGGCGTGGGCGTCAGTCCCTACAATTTTTAGGTGCTACAGCTTTGAGTTCAACGAAAGAAGAACAGTGCCAAAGAAAAATTTGGTTTGGGTATGGTTGTGTTGCGGGTTATTGGGTTGGAAACTCGAAGCAAGAATAAAAAGTTAGCTGATAAGAAAGGGAAGGTTGAACTAGAGTGGGTTTGCTGCATGCTAATGCCAACGGGTTTGGGAGCTTGGCTTTAAATGGAATATTGGGTTTAAGGATTTAAGGGAAGAAATTACTAAGATTTAACTAGTTAGAAATAAAAAATTTCTCAAATAATACCAAGCCTTAAACTAAAAATTTATTCCTAATTATTTCTTTTAAAAACCTATAACTTAATAGGAATGCTAAAATATTCCTCTTTCTTGTAGCAACATAAATTAGTTTTTAAAAAAATAGGCATGCTCAATAATAATCTAATAATATTAGTGATTTAGCTAGCTACACTTATACAAATATTAAAGATTAAATAAATTGTCAAAATAATATAAGAAAATTAGACCTAAAAATTTTAGGGGGCTCACATCCTCTCCCCCTTAGAAAATTTTGTCCCCGAAATTGAAATGATGGCACGATTTAGAAAAAAACAAGATTTAAAGGAATTATTACGATATTCGAAATACAGTACATAGGTTCGTACCTCGATCCTCGAACAAATGAGGAAAATGCTCCCAGACAGAGTTCTCGCACTCCTAAGTGAACTCGCCCGGAGAATGATGCTTCTATGCAACCCGGATGAGTCGAATCGTCTGCCCTCTCAAGGCCTTTTTGCTGCGATCGAGAATCGTAACAGGTTGCTCCACATATGATAGGCTCGGTCCAACTGTAATCTCTCAATGGTCAAGCACGTGACTGGGGTCTGTCACGTACTTTCTTAACTGTGATACGTGAAAAATGTCATACACACCATCAAGTGGTGTGGGTAATGCAAGACGATACGGTACCTCACCAACTCGCTCCAGAATGTCGAAGGGCCTGATGTACCTTGGACTCAACTTGCCTCTGTTTCCAAATCTGATAGTCCCCCTAGTCGATGATATCCTCAAGAATACGTGATCGCCTTCCTTGAACTCCAAGGGTCGACGATGTGTATCAGTCCAATGCTTATGCCTGTCCTGTGTTGCTATAAGATGGCTTTGAATCTGCTTTACCTTCTCCACTGTCTAGGTCACTAGTACTGGACTAAGTATCTGACGCTCTCTGACGCCACTCTAACAATTTGGAGGCATGAACTTTCTGCCGTACACTACCTCGAATGGTGCCATCTGCGTACTTGCCTGGTAGCTGTTGTGGTAGGTAAATTCCACCAAAAGGATACAATTCTCCCAAGATCCTCCAAAATCCAACATGCATGCTCTCAGCATATCCTCGAGTGTCAGGATCATACGCTCTGACTATCTGTAAGTCTGGGATGATAAGTTGTGCTGAAATTGAGGTGAGTCCCCAAACTCTCCTACATACTCCTCCAAAAATGTGAGGTGAATCTGGTATCTCGATCCGACACAATGCTCGCCGGCACTCCGTATAGATGCACTATCTGCCTCATGTATAAATCATCCAAAATCTCTATAAATTGCCCAACTCTAAAAGGCAAGAAGTGAGCCGACTTGGTGAGCCGATCCATGATGACCCAAACTGCGTCCTTTCCGCTAGGGCTCCTTAGAAATCCAGTGACGAAGTCCATCGTGATATGTTCCCACTTCCACTCAGGAATGGGAAGTGGCTGCAATAGTCTGGCAGACCTGTGGTGCTCGACCTTGACCTGTTGACAGACCAAGCATCTCACTACAAATCGAGCGATCTTCCTCTTCATTCTATGCCACCAGTAGTACTGATGCAAATCCCCATACATCTTCGTACCTCCAAGATGAGTAGAATATATCACGCTATGTGCCTCTGTCATCAGCTCCTGGCGTAGCTCGCCACTTGGAATGCATAGGTGATCACCACACCTCAGCGTATTATAATCGTGAATCTGTAGTCCTGTCTGCATGCATACCTCTATCCTCTCTCTAAGTCTCCTGATTCTCGCATTTGCAGGCAGTGTTGCCTTGATCCATTCAACCAGGGTAGACTGTACTTCAAGGGTAGATAACTGTCCGTCCATACCTGGCAGTACAACCTCTATCCCCAACTCCTGGAGATCCTCCAACAAGTGACGTTGTGTCGTCAAGAAATATGTCGTGGGCTTCTTGCTCAAGCATCTGCCACGACGTTCGCCTTGCCTTGGTGGTGCTACAACTCGATCTCAAAGTCCTTCATCAGTTTCAGCCAACGTCTTTGCCTCATGTTCAGCTCCTTTTGGGTGAAGACGTACTTCAGACTCTTGTGATTAGTAAATATCTCTACCTGCTCTCCATAAAGATAGTGCCTCCATAGCTTCGGTGCAAATATTACTACAGCTAGCTCCAAGTCGTGCGTCGGGTAGTTCTTCTCGTGGATCCTTAACTGTCTCGATGCATAAGACACAACCTTGCTATGCTGCATCAGTACATATCCTAGTCTGCTCCCGGATGCATCACTGTACACTACAAAGCCTCCAGATCCCGAAGGTAGTTTCAAGATAGGTGCTGTCGTCAGACGCTTCTTCAGCTCATCAAATGCCGTCTGGCACTCCTCTGTCCAGATGAACTCCTGATTCTTACGCGTCAAACGCGTCATAGGCTCAACAATCCTCGAAAAGTCTTCTACGAACCTCCGATAATATTTGGCAAGTCCGAAAAAAACTCCTAACCTCTGTAACTGACGTCGGTGCAGGCCAATTCTTCACTGCTTTAATCTTCTCTGGATCCACTGCTAATCCTTCTCCAGTAATAATATGCCCAAGGAAAGATACCTTGCTCAGGTAGAACTCACACTTATTAAGCTTGGCATAGAGTCTTTCCTTCCTCAATGTCTCCAGCACGATCCTGAGATGCTCCTCATGCTCCACGTGGCTCTTGGAGTACACCAAAATGTCATCGATGAACATTACCACGAACTTGTCCAAGTACTGGTGGAACACCTTGTTCATTAGACTCATGAACACTGCTAGCGCGTTGGTTAAACCCAACGGCATCACGAGAAACTCGTAGTGTCCATACTTCGTCCGAAAAGCAATCTTTGGGATGTCCTCCTTCCGACCTTAATATGGTAATAGCCTGACCTGAGATCAATCTTCAAAAATACACAAGTACCGCTCAATTGGTCAAATAAATCATCTGTGTGGCAAGGGGTACTTGTTCTTCACTGTCACAACATTCAATCCTTAAAGTTGATGCACAAACATATCAATCATTTCTTCCTTCGGCATGAACAAGTTCGAAGATTTCCATGGTAAAACATTCATCCTGATAAAACTTTGGTTCTCTATCTCTGCTATCGGGACATTCAGTTCATACAAACTCATGCTCCTACTCCCTCTCAAGCTTAGTTATCCATATCCTAGTTCTCCTAAGATACCATCTTGAATAACCCATATCCTAACGTCCTTTACTACTATATCTAATATATTCTATGTCTATGGTTCCCAAGTTTACAATTCAACTCTCTCATAGGTTTTCTCTAGCATTTGTAAGCCTCAAGTTAACCATCCAACTCTCTTTTGATCTTGTATCTCTTTCCTATAATTTATGTTTATCACATTTCTCATGTTACCCAAGCAGAGCCTTCGGTTCAAACTTCAATATAGATTCTTCCGTACTTAATTTACAAATATTAGCTTGTCTGCATCTTACATTATTATTCCCTTGTCAATATTCAACCTCGTATTTCCCTTCTCTCTTTATCGTATAATTACTCTTCCCTCATAAATTCTCCTTGAGTTCATACCCATTTTCTTTCCAAATGGTCCCTTAAGCTTTTATCGGTATTCTTAATCTCTACATATTTCTTACTTAGTCCCTCAGTGTGAAATACTTAAATACTGCTATCTACCATTCCTTTATATCCTTTGAATACAATTGTAATTCGATGTTATCTTGTAAATATTCATACCCAATAACTATTTCAAAATTTTATCCTAGGTATATGTCACCAACAATTTCGTCCAGGTTGATCCTCCACTTAATTCTTATCTTAACCTATGTCATATACAATCCATATTCCTAAGTTTGTATCTTTCTGTAATTATTATTCTGAGTCATCCAATTTTAAAATTTTGTACCATCCAAACATATGTTTAGTTGAAATCCTAATATCAGATAACCTTCTCCAAGTTTAGAGCCTCGAGCTTTCATTTTCTTAAGTTCTTGACACATTTTCTCATACCACCATGAACTATAGCTAATTTCTAAATGTGCATCATAGATAGTACTTGAACTTCTATCATTTAATAAATCTTTTTAGTCACCAATACTACTAAATTGCTTTTAACTCAGGCAATGGATAGATTTGTCTAACTCTAGGCTCATGTTGCTAGGTTCAAATCTTTGTACTAAACCTTAGACCGTCAATTCTTTCTAGCTCAGCATCTAGAAAACTATCTAATCTAACCCTTCTCACTATGGATAACTATTTTCTTACAAAATATTCAACCAAGTGTGCCTTCTTTGTCTTGACGAGGATTTGCATATGGAGATATTCACCACGCACGAATGTCCACCTCTCTAAAGTAGTGGGAGGAGACGAGAAACAAACATAGAGATTTTCGAAGGAGAATGAAAGAATACAATTATGAAGTTCAAGGGAGATAACCAACGCAAGGGAAGTTTTCAAATCAGCTGTGGATTGAGATCCTATTCAATATTAATCATAATTATAGGCTCGTTCAGTACAATACGTAACCGAAACGATAAATCGGACCTGCATGGGCCACCACAAAAACCATGTCACGCCCCAGTCCCAAAATACGCGGGACCGAACCACGTGACATTGGCCAGCTACATATTCAACCAGACTCTAGTCCGAGTAAAATACGTATAAGCTGTTCGAAATAGTGTAACAATCACTACATTAACACTATATCTCAATCTAGTAACAGAAACATAAGGAAAGGAAATATGAAAACTAGTCTGCAGCCCAATAATTATACTTTTTCGAATAGACTCGAAAAGATAATATGAGTCTATAAATACTAGGCTACTAAGCAGATACAAATAACAGAAAATGAACATATAACTCTGAAAGACCGAATACCTGTAATGAAATAAATTCCAGCAAGGCGCTCAACAAAAGCTACTCAGCCAACCTGGAAGAAAACCAGGTCCTCAGAGGGACGCAACAAGGTACATAATATACATGCCAATTAAGTGTACGATAGTAATGAATGAATAAATAAAGTATAATAAGGCTGATAAAATGGGTGAATCTAACATAACCAACTAGTATGAAATGCAATTTATGAAACATCACTCGAACACGCAGGCTGTCACGGTGTACCCCGGAGACCTTATAGGCACTCCAGCAAACTATGAATACCCCACAGTCCGATAAGGACTGTGGCAAACTATGAAATCCCCGAAGCTCTGGAATGAGACAACCGTATACTATAAGGGAAAGTAGCCCAAGCGCACGGTATGTGTTCTTCCCTCCTATGTGACCTCGCGAATCGCATCCACGAGACGCTCGGCCAGATCCTCTAGCTAGGACATCGAGTCATACTAGTAAGTACAGTATAAAGATCACAAGTCATCATCCTAGAATCAATCATGGATTTTCGTATAGCAAGATATAAATCATGTACGGGAATCCGACAATATGTAGTAACCGTGAACATGACCTAGGGTCTGAATGTACCCCGCAACAAATTATTGCGGTAACGAAAATGTGCATGTCTAATGTCGATACTCGATGGCGCTAACGTCCATCGGCACCCAAATGTGATTCGGTCGCAAAGTATCGAACACGACCCTATGTGTTGCAATAACGTACACATAAAAATATATTTAAGAATTTAAATATTTGTAACTGAAATACAAGATTGGCAAGGTACACTTGCCTGGCTCCGATTGCTGAAGAGGCTGAGCCGGTCCCACTTCCAAGTCGGAAGTGTCTAAAATGACAAAATGACCTAGAGATTAATATTTAAACTAATTCATAATTAAGCTCAAGTTTTATCTAATGGAGGAAGATAAATTAACCAATTAATTTCTCTTTCATAAAAGAAAGGGTTATTAATAATCCTTATCACAAGACTATGGTTCCCTTAACCTATAGTACATGTATTTAAGTTATCTACACTATGGTCTTATCTTATAGCTAGCGTCGGGGTTAGTCAACTAATTTTAATATTTCATCTCAATACAATATAGGATAATTTCTCATGTCCCGGCACATATCCTTAGCTTCAATTCTTCATCAACCTTGTATAAAAGGATGTCTAGCTCTTGCATAGCAATTTCTCTCATTCTATTAATATGGCAACTTCAAATCTTGCACATTCATATTAGACATATATGCTGTTTTGAATCTAATCACTCCAATATTAATACCAAGTACAACTACAGCTTAAGTTTATATCTGCAATAATGCTCCTGTGTGAATTTTGAACATTCAAAATAAGCTATCGATTCAATTTAAACCCTTTGCTAGACATCTCTCTCCAATGTTAGTAAATATTGATTTTTCCTAAACAAAGATATGAAGGGAAGGAAAGAGCAATATTCCTAATACATTCCTCTCTATTTGCTAAAGTTACACAGTTTCCTTTTCTTTCAACCATAGAGTAAAATTAAACCAAACAACTTTATTCTCAAAACTTACTCATAGGAACCTATGCTATGGTTGCCACCATAACATGCCTACCTTTACATTCCTTAAAAAGATCCATGCACACAAAATATTATTTTTTAAGAGCACATCATGTATCAACCTATTCTCCTTCCTAAATACTGTCAATGTCTTGCTCTCTTTAGTACACTCATCTAACCAGGTTAGTCTCACTCTCAAATCTATTATTCCTTCCTCAAGTTGCAACAGCACCCATATATTGTTGGTGTTTTTGCCTTTGGACTAGAAAAGATAGTCCCACATCGGCTACACCAAATGGTGAGTATCTCAATATAATGCATTGCTTGTGTTGAGGTGTGCACATGAGGTGTAGTGGGGCACAAGTTTGTGCCATGTGGAAGTATTTTCCTAGAAGGAAAAAGGATTAAATCCAACAAGGATGCAAGTTAATTTTTGTTGTGCGGACTCGGACGCGGACTCCAAGATGTCTCGTGCATGCACGGGAGGGTTCGGGGGGTAGGCGTGGACTGGCACACTTCTATGCTGATTGTGGGATGATCTAAAATATCAAACTCTATTTTTGAGTATTGGTATTTTAGTCCCACATCGGATAGGAGAAGAGGTGAAGTCTCAACTCCACTCTATAAATAGAGCCCCTTGGCCTCCTTTGAAAGATGCACCAAAAAGAGAGTTGAGGGAGTCTGTTAAGTCCAGGAAGCCCGTTCAAGTCTCAAATATTGACTTACGAGCGTTCCAGAAGTTCTCCTGAACTTGCTGGTTCCTGGGAGCTTATCCGTACTGCGGGTATAGCTTTGAGCGCCGGTGTTCAACACCCCAGCGAGATCCGCTCTTCTTCTTCCTCTCTATTTCTGTTGCTTTCGAGAATCTGAGACTCAACTGTTGTTGATCATCTCTTGTTGCCTTCGAGAAACCGCTATTGCAAACGCGATTCGATTTTTTAATCGTTTAGGCTACGCAATCAGCATTATTTGCATCTCTTTTTTAGGGATTGCAACTGCATTATTTGCATCTCTTTCTTAGGGATTGCAACTGCATTCTTTGTATCTCTTCTTAGGGATTGCAACTGAGTTTTTCCATCGATTGTTTGCAAATAGACTAACAATCTCAAAGCTATACGATTCGATGGAAAACACTCGTGCTTCGCTTGTCGATACCGGCTTTAACAAGTTGGAGAAATTCGACGGCGAACACTTCCAGATCTGGAAGCGAAAGGTGACTCTGAACCTTCAACTCGTGGATGTTGATCACGTGTTGGATGAGGAAGAACCAATCGTTCCAGCAACAGGATCTGCTGCTGTTCTGGCCGCTGCTACGAGCAAGCAGACGAAGTGGAAAAAGGATAACAGCATATGCAGGCTGCTGATCCTGAATTCCATGGAAGACTCTCTGGCCGAGTCCTACACAAAGAGGACTTCTGCCAAAGAGATCTGGGAGTCCGTGGGGAAGCTGTATGACGACGACGAGGCCCGGTCGAAGATGTTCATGGTTGAAAAATACCACAAATGGGTCTTTGAAGACGAGAAGACCATGCTGCCCCAAGTGAAAAAGTTCCTGAAGCTGCGCCAGAAACTGGAGGACGATAGCATGCCCCTCGTCGACAAGTTCGTCGTTGGAGGGATCGTGGCAAAACTTCCTCCAGGATGGAGCAACATCTATGCAAGGATGCATAGGAAGAAGATGGAGATTAGCCTGGATAATCTCCTCAGCGAGATTCATGTTGAGGACGAGATGCGCTCTCAACAGAAGTTGGACACCCTGTCCAAGCAACTAGCAACGGCGAATCTGGTTCAAGCCACCAGAGAGAACAAAGGGAAGCAGGCGGCTTCTCACCACAAGAAGAAGGACTTCTCGAATCTAAAAGTGAAGGGTCCAGGATTCAAGCAACAGAAGTCCAAGTCCCATGTGACTTGCTTCAACTGTGGCAAGAAGGGTCACTATAAAAGTGAATGCAAGTCCAAGCCCAAAGAGCAAGGTGAGCCTAACAAGGTTTCTTTGGTTACTAATCAGGTTGCCATGATACCACAGTTTGCAACTGTGGCGGCAGACTTGGACTGGTGGATAGACACTGGCGCGACATGTCATGTCTGTTCAGACAAGGACTGGTTCGTCTCCTATGAGCCTACTTCCGAGAAAGTCATGATGGCGAACCAGGCACAAGCTGAAGTACTGGGGATCGGGACGGTGGAGCTGAAGCTTACATCGGGGAACATTCTGACGCTTCAAGGTGTGAAGCATGTTCCTGCAATCGCAAAGAACCTGATCTCTGGGAGCCTGCTCTGCAACGCAGGCTTGAGGATGGACATCAATGCTGGCCAAATGGTGATGTCCAAGAAGGGTACTTTCTTCGGGAAAGCTTTTCAGACTGAAGGAATGTACAAAATTCAGCTTGTTGTAACCCAGCATAATAATGTCAATGCTATCACTAGTTTGAATTACTCTCTTGAGTTATGGCATAATAGACTAGGACATGTTCATTGTAAGCGAATAAACAAAATGTCTAGTCTAGGACTTATCTCCAAGTGTGGGGGTAAGGTAGAGAAATGTGAGATATGTGCTCAGACGAAGATCACTAGGAAACCCTTCCACAGGGTCCATCGAAGCACAGATCTTCTGGAGTTGGTTCACTCAGATATCTGTGACTTCAAACAATTCTCTACAAAGGCCGGGATGAAGTATTTCATTACTTTCATCGATGACTTCTCCAAGTATGCCTTCGTCTATTTACTCAAATCTAAAGACGAAGCATTCGAGAAGTTCAAGGAGTTCAGGGCCGAGGCTGAACGGCAAACTGGACAACAACTCAAGAGGCTGAGGAGTGATCGAGGTGGGGAATATAGGTCTCATGAATTCTCATCATTCTGCAAAGAACATGGAATCATCAACGAGACGACGGCTCCGTATTCTCCACAATCCAACGGAGTAGCAGAAAGGAAGAACAGAATGTTGACAGAGATGATGAATTCCATGCTGTTGACTACGGGTCTTCCAAAGTGTTACTGGGGAGAAGCTGCACTAACGGCAACATTCATTCTGAACAGAGTGCCATATGCAACTTTCGACATAACTCCTCATGAACTCTGGTTCAAAGTCAGACCTAACTTGAATGTCATTCGAGTGTGGGGGTGTCTGGCTTATGTAAAGCTCCCGGATCTGAAGATTCAGAAGCTGGGGACAAGGACTACGAAGGCGATCTTCTTGGGGTATGCCGAGAAGAGTGATGCTCGGAGATTCCTTGATATCGAGTCAAACCATATCATCGAATCTCGCGATGCTGAATATTTTGAAGAAAAGTTTGCAAGGCACAAGAATATTGTTCTCGCGGACATTCCGGAGAATAATGAGGGTGCGAAGCAGACAGAGGTCTTTATCGAACCAGTAGTCCAAGATTGAGCTGTTGTCGAGGAGACAACAACTGAACCAGAACTCGCTGAGCCGTCAACTAAGCGAGCGAGGAGGCCGAAAGACTTCGGAGATGACTTCGTCACCTATCATGTGGAAGCAGATCCGCTTACCTATGATGAGGCGATGAAGACCAGAGATGCTATATTCTGGAAAGAGGCGATTGACAACGAGATTGACTCAATCACCTCCAATAACACATAGGTATTGGTCGACCTACCAGAAGGAGCAAGACCCATCGGATGCAAATGGATCTTCAAGAAGAAGATGAAAGCAGATGGAACCATTGACAAGTTCAAGGCCAGGCTAGTGGCCAAGGGGTTTGCTCAGAAGCAGGGGATCGACTACTTTGACACTTATGCTCCAGTAGCTCGGATGACAACTATCAGATTGTTAATTGCTTTAGCAGCAATACACAAGCTGGTGATACATCAGATGGATGTGAAAACGGCATTCCTTAATGGCGAGCTGACCGAAGAGATCTACATGCAACAACCAGAAGGTTTTGTCGTCAGAGGTCTGGAAGACAAAGTCTGCAAGTTGATGAAGTCTCTGTATGGTTTGAAGCAAGCTCCCAAAATATGGCATGAGAAGTTTGACAAGGTGATAAGGTCAAATGGCTACAGGGTCAGTGAAACAGACAAGTGTGTCTATACGAAGTTTTCTGACGGAAGAGGAGTAATCGTTTGTCTATACGTGGACGACATGCTAATCCTAGGTACGGATTTAAGCTGCGTCACAGAGACAAAGAAATTCCTCTCGACCAAGTTCAGTATGAAGGACTTGGGAGATGTCGACGTAATCTTGGGGCTCAAGATCATCCGGACAGGCACTGGAATAGCGCTGTCACAGTCTCATTACATTGAGAAGATGCTCTCTCGCTATGGGTATCAAGATCTTCCTATTATTGATACACCGTACAGGAGTGATCTGAAACTGGAGCCAAATTCGAAGGAGAGCGTCAGGCAGTTGGAGTACGCTAGCGTCATCGGAAGTTTGATGTACGCTACTACTGCCACAAGGCCTGACATAGCCTTTGCAGTGGGAATGTTGAGTCGATTTACGAGCAATCCAGGCGTAAAGCATTGGAAAGCTGTGAAGCGTGTTATGAGATATCTCAAGAAGACTCAGACATATGCACTATACTACAGCGGAGATCCGTCAGTAGTGGAAGGCTTCAGTGATGCTAGCTGGTGTTCAGAGGTGGAGAGCGAATATTCCACAGGTGGATATATGTTCGCCATGGGTGGAGCTGCTATATCGTGGAAGTCGAAGAAGCAGACTATGTTATCTCGCTCTTCCATGGAATCTGAATTCTTTGCATTGGACGCTGCAGCAGATGAAGCAGAGTGGCTTCGGGAGCTCATGTATGACCTTCCAATGGTTGGGGCTCAGATACCGGCGATTCCGATATACTTTGACAACCAGGCGGCAGCAGCAGTGGCATCAAATGAACTCTTCAACGGAAAGAAGAGGACTGTGCGGTTGAAGCACAGAGCAGTGAACGATCTCATAAAAAGGGGCGTCATTGCAGTGATCGATGTTCGGAGTCAGGAAAACCTGGCAGATCCGTTCACGAAGGGTCTCAAGCGTCAGCTGGTCGAGGACACAGCAAGGAAGATGGGCTTGAAGGCATTCTAATATTGTGTCATTATAATCCTATCAATAAATTTTATGTTATTGGTTCAAAGAGAAATCTACCAGATATCTAATTTTTTGATTCAAGGGAGGACTATTGACTGGAAAAATATTAGTTAACAGTGGGCACTTGTTCTGCGGAACATGTAAGGGTTTCGGACCCAGAACCACTGTTGTCTACTATGAATTTTCTACGGAAAATTGATCCTGTGAGAAGGATGGCATAATGCCTTAATGAGTTCTCAGACTGAGTGAAGGTCTGTTATGCTTTACAGGAAGCATGGTGGCGCAACAACCACAAAGGAGTGTTACAACTCCATGCTACAGTGGGGTGACTCCACCATGAGGTTCCCAGGTAGGGGTAATGCCTCGGCTTTGTTAGCCAAGTTACAGGCGGCGTAGCACCGCATATAGGCAGGTAGCCTAATGTTGCATAATCGTAATAAAGAGATGTAGGCAGCACTACAAAGAGGCCGGTGTCCTCATGTTACAGTGGCATGACACCACGATGAGGTACCCAGGTAGGGGTAAAGCCTCGGCTTTGCAAGCCATGTCATAGTGGCGTAACACCACAAGGGAGCGCAAGGCTTCATGCTGGGTAGTTTGGCACTACAAAGAGGCTTGAGACCTCATGCTACAGTAGTATGACACTACGATGAGGTTCCCAGGTAGGGGTAATGCCTTGGCTTTGTCAGCCATGTCATAGCGGCGTAGCACCGCAAAGAAGCGCAATGCTTCATGCCAATGACTCTTTATATAGAACTCACCTATAGTGTATGGACAGAGATATCAGGCCGTCTCTTGAGGGTAAACTTGTAGACGCCCAAAAATTATACACTGAAACCAGGCTGGCACAAGGCCTTCAATGTGCAGCCAGAAGCACAGTTGATGTCACTATGTGAGTAGGAAGAATTGCAGTTATGGTACAGAATTCAAGGCTTAGTCCATTCTTGTATCATGTTGTTATTTAACCTATGCGGGAAGATTCAAGTCGTAGCGACATCTCTCCTAATGCATGATGGACAATCACTGTGGGGAACGCTCAACCCATATATTGAGATATGTGGGAGATTGTTGGTGTTTTTGCCTTTGGACTAGAAAAGATAGTCCCACATCGGCTACACCAAATGGTGAGTATCTCAATATAATGTATTGCTTGTGTTGAGGTGTGCACATGAGGTGTAGTGGGGCACAAGTTTGTGCCATGTGGAAGTATTTTCCTAGAAGGAAAAAGGATTAAATCCAACAAGGATGCAAGTTAATTTTTGTTGTGCGGACTCGGACGCGGACTCCAAGATGTCTCGTGCATGCACGGGAGGGTTCGGGGGGTAGGCGTGGACTGGCACACTTCTATGCTGATTGTGGGATGATCTAAAATATCAAACTCTATTTTTGAGTATTGGTATTTTAGTCCCACATCGGATAGGAGAAGAGGTGAAGTCTCAACTCCACTCTATAAATAGAGCCCCTTGGCCTCCTTTGAAAGATGCACCAAAAAGAGAGTTGAGGGAGTCTGTTAAGTCCAGGAAGCCCGTTCAAGTCTCAAATATTGACTTACGAGCGTTCCAGAAGTTCTCCTGAACTTGCTGGTTCCTGGGAGCTTATCCGTACTGCGGGTATAGCTTTGAGCGCCGGTGTTCAACACCCCAGCGAGATCCGCTCTTCTTCTTCCTCCCTATTTCTGTTGCTTTCGAGAATCTGAGACTCAACTGTTGTTGATCATCTCTTGTTGCCTTCGAGAAACCGCTATTGCAAACGCGATTCGATTTTTTAATCGTTTAGGCTACGCAATCAGCATTATTTGCATCTCTTTTTTAGGGATTGCAACTGCATTATTTGCATCTCTTTCTTAGGGATTGCAACTGCATTCTTTGCATCTCTTCTTAGGGATTGCAACTGAGTTTTTCCATCGATTGTTTGCAAATAGACTAACATATATAACACAAACACGTAGTTAAGTAAATCCCGAACTCTTCATCCACTCTATATCCCCATGTGGTGAACAATCACATGCATATATTTTCTTATATGACCTTAATACATTTCAAAAAGTCTCTTTCTCTCTACTGAACCTAAACACCATCTTTCTTTAGTTGTCCTAACACATATATAAAATAACATGCTCAACACCTAAACCTCATTCTGTTAAGTATTGCAATATGGAAGAGGAATAGAGAAGGAGTGAGAGTAGTACCCAAAGGAGGTGGTCGAACGAGAATAAGGCTGTCCCGTTCGACGGAGGTATGCAACTGTCGCGCTCCTACGAGGCCTCGGAAGAGTCGGAAGGCCGTCCCGCTACCGAAAGTCGACGGCAGTCGTAGTGTCCTCGACTGCCAGAAAATGCGGCGCCCGGATGGCGACCGATCGCCGATGGTAAGGACGACATAAAAGAACTTCCCGCCAGCCCTGCTCGTCCGTGCAATGGCGATAAAGGCACTCGGGGAAGGAAAATGGCAACTGGTGGTTGGGAGCTCAGGGTGGCTGTGCTTGTGGCAGCTAGGGTTCAAGTTGGGAGAGAAAATGGATGCGAATATACATATAGGGAGGAGAGAAGAGAGGGATGGGCAGTTGGGGGTCTACTAACGTCGTACAGGCGTGGGTGTCAGTCCCTACAATTTGCAGGTGCTATAGCTGTGAGTTCAACGGAAGAAGAACAGTGCCAAAGAAAAATTCGGTTTGGGTATGGTTGTGTTACGGGTTATTGGGTTGGAAACCCGAAACAAGAATAAAAAGTTAGCTGATAAGAAAGGAAAGGTTGAACAAGAGTGCGTTTGCTGCATGCTAATACCAGCGGGTTTGGGAGCTTGGCTTTATATGGAATATTGGGTTTAAGGATTTAAGGGAAGAAATTACTAAGATTTAACTAGTTAGAAATAAAAAATTTCTCATATAATACCAAGCATTAAACTAAAAATTTATTCCTATTTATTTCTTTTAAAAACCTATAACTTAATAGGAATGCTAAAATATTCCTCTTTCTTGTATTAGCATAAATTAGTTTTTAAAAAAATAGGCATGCTCAATAATAATCTAATAATATTAGTGATTTAGCTAGCTTCACTTATACAAATATTAAAGAATAAATAAATTATTAAAATAATATAAGAAAATTAGACCTAAAAATTTTAGGGGGCTCACATTATGGGGCATGTGTCAACATGCGTAGAGGCTAATTTCTGTACGTGGGTGACAGTTATCCTAATAGCCTGCGTAGAGATCCAATATTGATGCTTTTTACGCACAGAAGACAAGTCTATATAAATACTTCTTTTTTTAGGAAAGAGGTAAAAGATTTTGGAGACCAGATACTTTCAGAGCAAAGTGATTTTCCAGATTATTTCTTTTCAACATTTTCTCAAGAACAGAGTGAAGCAAACCAGGAAAGCATTCGACTGTGCCATCAGTGCCAATTGTGTTGATACCTTTCTGGTGACTTAGTTCTTCCAATTATTCATCTCTAAACAGTTTTTTTCATCATCATCGTGTGGTCCAAGGAACAAAGTGATCGCTCTCAGATCAGACTTCCATATCAATACTTCCCAGAATTTACTTGTACTTTTGTACACTTTTTCTCATTTTCTTTCAAAAGCCATAAGGGCATTTTGTTAAGTGAAACAGAATGCAGGGGCGATATACAAACGAGCTATGAGAACCATCTTCCACAAGCATCTTCACAAGATAGTCGAATGTTATATTGACGACATCGCTGTCAAAAGTTGTCTACGAGGTGATCACTTGCATGATTTGAGGACAGTCTTCGATCTCATGCGAGCACATCAACTCAAGCTGTACCCAGCTAAATCCTTCCTAGGGTTTCCAGTGGAAAATTCTTGGGTTTCGTCATCGCCGCCAAGGGTATCCATGTTGACACTGTTGGCCCATTGGTCATATGGTCAACCTGATTTTAATAATTGATCAAACTCTGTCTGGATATACGAAGCTAGTCGGAACATCTCGAATTCTTGGACATGATCAAGATTGGCTATCCACTCCATTCAAGACCGAAGATCTGTTTGCCTACTCGAGTATGTAATTCCTTATGCAATATATTTTTTATTTTATTTGAGTCTAGGAATATGTTGTACACCGAGTCGTACTGGCAAATAGGCTACCCTCAAATGAGTTCAAAATATTTTTTAAAATGACCTCTCAAAAAGGTTTACAAAAAGGTTTTCAAAAAGGTTTTCAAAAATCACCAAAAGCTTTTTCAAAAACCCTAACTAAACCCTGACTTAACCCTGACAGAACTCGGACCGAGTTCGGCCAGAGTTCGGTTGGTGGCCGTTGTGATTTTGAATCTTTGGAACTTGGTCCTCCTGCAGTTGCGGATTTGATCGAGTTTTGCTCAAAGAGTTCCGCCCGAATTCTGCCCGAATTCTGACAGAAGTCTGCCTTTGGAACTCCTATAAATAGAGAATGATTTCGATCATTTCAATTCACTCATTCACTTTCAATCTTCTCTCTATCTAAAGCTTTCAGTCTTCCAAAGAGTTTTCTAGAGCATTCAATTTCAGATCCCAAGCCAGTTACAATCCTCTAGTCAATTTGCCAGTGCGGTACGGTCTAGAAGTTTCTGAGAGATTGTAATCAGAAGGCTTGATTGAAGAATACCTCTTCACATTTGAAGTTGGACGAGTTCTTCGTATCAAAGCTCGCGTTGTAGAAGTTGCAAGGACTTCGTAAGAAAACTTGCAGTTTTTCCAATAGTGGATTCAACTGGTAGCAAGAGTTCTACCGACTGGATTAGTCCTCAACAGAGGGATACCAGTATACATCGCTGTCTTTGCGTTTGCTCTCTTAACTTTGCCTTTACATTATTTCAGTTGTGATTAAAATTCTGTGATAGTGCTGCTAACATTTTTAATTAGCATTTTTTTGCTGCCAACTCTATTTACCCCCCTCTAGAGTATTACGCTTTACTATTTCGTTCCTACAATTGGTATCAGAGCGGGTGTTACAGGTAAAGCAAAGGTAACAGTACAATTATTTATTCATTTTAATTATCTGTTATATAGATCACAGCACAACACATGGCAACTGTAAAATTCACAAGTGAAGGCCAGGCCACAAACAGACCCCCACTGTTTGATGGTACAAATTATACATATTGGAAAACACGGATGAGTTTCTTCTTGAAATCTCTTGACTTTGATTTATGGTCCATTGTTCTTGATGGCTATCAGAAGCCACCTCGTATAAATGTTGATGGAGTTTTAGTTGAAAAACCCCATAGCAGATATACAGAGGATGAAAAGAAAAGGGCCAGTCTTGACGTACGTGCCATTAATGCTCTTTTTTGTGCTTTAGACAGAACTGAATTTAACAGGGTGTCTATCTGCACAACGGCTAATGAAGTATGGAAGCTACTCGAAGTCACACATGAAGGCACGACTCAAGTCAAGGAATCTAAAGTCAGCAGACTTACTCAAGAGTACGAGGCGTTCAAAATGAAGCCCAACGAAACAGTTACACAAATGTTCGAGAGGTTCTTGGATATTGTAAATCCTTTGTCTTCCCTAGGCAAAGATTACAGTAACCATGAAAAGCTTCGCAAACTCCTGCGAGCTCTCACCAAGAACTGGATTTCAAAGGCTACTGCAATCATTAAAGGGAACGACCTCACAACTATGTCCCTCGAAGTACTCATGGATAAGCTACTCACTCATGAACTGGAGCTACAAGATTTTGAAGAGCCTGCACCAAAAGAGAAGACTATCGCCCTCAAGGCTCAGCACAGAAAAGTTACTGAAGATGACTCAGACAGCAGTGGATCTGACGCTGAAGATCAAGCACTCCTAGCAAGGAAGTTCAAATGATTCATGAGACATGAGAAGAGAGTCAAAGAAAATAACAGCAACAACTGGTACCAAGAAGATGCTGTCTGCTATGGTTGCAAGAAGAAGGGACACATGAAGAAGGATTGTCACACAAACTCATCATCAAGCAAGAAGAGCAACAGGTATAAAAAAGGGATCCTAAAGAGATCAACATCACGAAAGTATGCCGACACCAGCATATGGCATGAAAGTGAAGCCAGCGACTCAGAAGACGAACAATCAGAAGACGCTGCAAATATATGCTTTATGGCATCCGATCAGGTACCTACTGAACCTGTAGTTGATACTTATGATGACTTCACCTTTGAGCAATTAGGAGATGCCTTCAGTGACCTGATGACTGATTACAGGAAACTGCGTAGAAAGTATCAGACCTCTAAGAAGGTACTCAAAGAGTACAAAGGTGAAATAGGTAGACTTACCGACCTACTAGCTGAGGTTAGAAATAATGTTAGTGAGTCTGGTGAGCTTTCTTCAATAAAGCTCTTATTACACGAGACTACCAAGTCATCTGAAGATAAAGACAAAGTTATCGACCAACTGAAAGAAGAACTTTCCATAGAGAAGAAAAATCTTCGATGTGCACAAATCAGAATGGAATCACTCACTTCTGATTATACTAAGTTGTATGACACTTCCAAAAGATTGGAAATTAGGTTAGGAAAACAGCCTGAGCCTGCTGCTTCCTTCCCTAAGACGTGTCACTTACCGAAAAATTGGAACATTTCCAAGCCAAACACTGTCAGACCTAACCCTATAAAACCTTTACCCCAAAAGGTTAAGCCCAAACAAGATTATAGGTATGCTTTCTTCTATACTAGAAAACCTAAACCTACCAACCATGCACACCACTCAGCTTTCAACATTCGACATGCACAATGTCATTATTGTGGCCTCATTGGTCATATTTCATCTGCATGTAGAATGAGAAAACTTGTTAATTTAAATGTCTATGCTTGGATACCTAAAGCTAACAATTCAGGACCCTACAAGAAATGGGTACCAAAAGTTTCATCTGTAAACTATTTTATAGGTGGAACACCCTTCACATGCTAGAAGCAAATGGATCCTCGACAGCGGTTGCTCACGGCATATGACCAGTGACGCTACCCTATTTGCAACATTGTCGAAGAAAAAGAAGGAAGGCTATGTCTCCTTCGGTAATAATTTGAAAGGGTATATTATTGGTATCGGTGATGTTGGTAAGTCTCCCTATCCTGTGATTAAGGATGTCTGTCTGGTTACCGAGTTGAAACATAATCTACTCAGCATAAGTCATCTAGCTGATCATGGTTATGGCATCAACTTTGGTAAAGACAAATGTACTATAGTTGATAGCTCAACTGGTAGTACTATCTTTGAAGGTATCAGGAAAGACAATATATATGTTTTCTATTTGTTAGAAGAAACTAACATTTCAGGTAGATGCTTAATGGCCAAAAGTGATGAGAGTCATCTGTGGCATTTGAGACTCGGTCACGCTAATATGGATACAATATCAAGATTATCCACAAAGAAGTTAGTACACGGTTTACCGGACATTACATTCAAAAAGGATTCGGTATGCAGCCAATGTGAAAGGAACAAAGCTACCAGATCCACATTCAAGTCAGTAAACACAGTATGTACTACTAGACCTCTACAATTGCTTCATATGGACTTATTTGGTCCTAACAGAGTTGCTAGTCTCGGAGGTAAACTTTATGCTTTTGTAATTGTAGATGATTTCTCTAGATACATGTGGGTATATTTCTTGACACGCAAGAATGATGCATTATCCGAATTTTTTACCTTTTGCAAGAAAGTACAGAATGAAAAAGGTTACATGATCACTCGCATAAGAAGCGATCATGGTGGCGAATTCGAGAATGCTAATTTTGAGCAATTTTATGACATACACGGTTTTATACACGAGTTCTCCTGCCCTAGGACTCCACAACAAAATGGAGTTGTGGAACGTAAGAACAGAACTCTAACCGAAATGGCCAGAGTAATGTTAAACCAGTTTAGTCTACCCAAATATTTCTGGGCTGAAGCTGTCAATACAGCTTGCTTTGTTCTCAATAGAGTTCTAATTCGACCCAAATCGAAGAAGACTCCATTTGAGTTATGGTTTGATAGAATTCCTTCAGTTTCATACTTTAGAATTTTTGGTTGTAAATGTTTTATTCTTAATACAAAAGACAATTTGGGAAAATTTGATGAAAAGGCCGATGAAGGTATATTTTTAGGTTATGCGGCCAAGAGCAAAGGATACAGAGTCTTCAACAAACGTACCATGATCATCGAAGAGTCAATCAATGTCACTTTTGATGAATTGAATCAAATGACAATTGATGACAATGACGAAGATACATCTGTACCAAGCTCAACTCCAGCTGATTCTCAACCAAGCCCTGCACTAGCTGAACCTCCTAGAGAAGATCTAGGAACCAGCTACCTTCAGAATCAAGCAAAAAGGTTGAAATTTACAGCTAATCATCCAAAGGATATGGTAATTGGTGATATTATCAAGGGAGTAAGTACTCGTACATCCTGTAGAGATATTGTTTCTAGTGTTGCATTTATTTCACAGCTAGAACCCAAAACTATTGATGAAGCATGTAGTGATAGTTTTTGGATAGATGCTATGCAAGAGGAATTAAACCAATTTGAACAGAATCAAGTTTGGGAACTTGTTCCCAGGCCTGTTGATCATCCGGTCATTGGCACCCGTTGGGTATTCCGAAACAAACTTAATGAGAATGGTTTAGTGACTCGTAATAAGGCTCGACACGTAGCTCAAGGATACAATCAAGAAGAAGGTATCGACAACGATGAGACTTATGCCCTAGTTGCGAAATTAGAATCCATTCGCATGTTATGTGCATTTGCATGTTTTCATGATTTTAAACTTTTTCAAATGGATGTGAAGAGTGCTTTTTAAATGGCTTTATAAAAGAAGAAGTTTTTGTAGCTCAACCTCCAGGTTTCACGGATTTCAAAAACCCAGATCATGTTTTCAAGTTGAAGAAAGCCTTATACGGTTTAAAACAAGCACCTCGTGCTTGGTATGATCGTTTAAGTTCTTTTCTACTTGACAATGGTTTTTCAAAAGGCAAGGTTACACTACACTGTTTATTAAATCTTTTAATGGCAAGCTGCTTTTAATTCAAATCTATGTTGATGATATTATATTTGGATCCACTGATGAATCTCTGTGTCAAGAATTTTCTAAGTGTATGCAGAATGAGTTTGAGATGAGCATGATGGGAGAGCTGAAATTCTTTCTCGGATTGCAAATCAAACAAACTGATAATGGGACATTCATAAATCAAGCCAAGTACACAAAAGACTTGCTAAAGAAGTTCGATCTGGACAATGTCAAACCTATTGGCACTCCAATGGCAACTTCAACAAAGCTTGATTCAGATGAACAAGGCAAGCCAGTCGACACACGTAAGTATCGAGGTATGATTGGTAGTTTACTTTATTTAACTGCTAGTCGTCCAGATATAATGTTTAGTGTTTGCTTGTGTGCACGTTTTCAAGCTAACCCAAAGGAATCATATCTGTCCGCAGTTAAGCGTATCTTTCGATACCTTAAAGGCACTTCTTCTGTTAGCTTATGGTATCCCAAAACTAAGTCCTTTGACCTTATTGGTTATTCGGATGCAGATTTTGCTGGATGCAAAGTTGATAGAAAAAGTACCAGCGGTACTTGTCATTTCTTAGGCAAGGTTTTAGTCTCATGGTTTAGTAAAAAGTAAAATTCTGTAGCCCTATCAACAACAGAGGCTGAGTACATCGCCGCAGGACGTTGTTGCGCTCAGATTTTGTAGATGAAACAAACCCTAGAAGACTATGATTTTTTTTACACATATATTCCCATTTTCTGTGATAACACGAGCACTATTAATTTGACAAAGAATCCAGTATGTCACTCTCGTACTAAACATATCGAGATTCGACATCACTTTCTTAGAGATCATCATCAAAATGGAGATATAAACCTTGTGTACATAGATACTGAAAATCAACTAGCTGCCATCTTCACTAAACCTCTAGCGGAAGATCGTTTTAATTATTTACGTCGAGAATTAGGAATTTTGGACGTCAATAATATTAATTGATTTTGTTTTATGATTATATATCATTATGCAAAAACTGTGTTAGAGACAAGCCAATAAAGAGTCTGTCTGTCACTACAACTACGGTTGAAGCGAAGCGGTACTTAAGAGTTCCCTGGTGAACCTCCGCCAGCTGGGACAGTACTCCTACAGCTAATCTGAGACAGTCGCTGTGTAACGACATTTAATTCATAAAATAAATTTAATTATGTTAATTGAAGGCTAAAATAACTAATCTTTGAATTAAATATTTGAAATGTGACAATAAAAAAGAATGGCAAAATCAACTTTGAAGAACCCTAGGCAAATTCGGCCAGAGCTCTGACCGAATTCAGCCCGAGTTCGGTTGAGGGTGTCTGGTTATATATACAGAACCCGAGCAGCCCTTCTTCTTCATTGCTTCCAAACTATTTCAAACAGCAACAGCAGCCGACCCGAGCATCAAAACCCTAGTTCTTCACCACCCTATTCCATCCAATCCAAGTGGTGAAATCTCTCCAAAATTTGGAATCGTGCGGAGATCGTCGTTCTCTACGACATATCTTGATTTCGTGAGGTATAACTCCATCTCTCTCCACCTTTCAATTAGTGCATTTTTATTCCAATTTGCACATATGGCACCTAAATTCAATCCATCTAAGAGGAAGAAGACGACCCCTAGTGAGGAAGGGTCATCTTCGTATCCATATACGGATTTACTCTTTTCGCCGGTCTAAACGAGTGACGGTGCATTCGACGGGTTTTTCTTTCAAACCCTCGACCAAGCCCTACTGTGGTATGGTGATTTTTCTATGCGACCCATATGCACAGGCGCTCTAGTCAAATGGACTATTTTTCCTGATCATCGTCATTTATTTGAGGGATTAGGGTTACACTTATTTGTTAAAATTTGCTTCCCTATAGCAACTAATACCATTAGATTATTCTATTGCAATCTCATATTAGACACTTTCGATGTGACCACACGTGTTGGAGGTATTGATATCAATTTCGATGATAGCCTCTTAGCGGAGATCCTTGGTATCCCTAACGAAGGTGAACCGCTAGTCGATATCACTGATTTTGACTTTCCCGAAGGCACGACACTCGCAAGTTTCAAAGCGGAACTCTGTGCACCTGATAGAGTACGCTCTGGAAAGTTTAATGCTAACAACCTGAACTTGTTTAACTATGAATTGCATCGCATCATCTATTCCACTATTCTTCCTAAATCTACTTCAAAGGATGATGTGACTTCTCTTGAGCTGTCCGCCATGTACCACATTCTTAAGGGGATTCCATTTTCTGCCCCTAAGACCATGATTCAGATGATGGGTCGTTGTCGTGAAAGAGATAGAAATCTCTCTTACGCGATGATTCTCCCACGCATCTTTCAGCGCTTCGATATCGATCTGTCGACTTGTACTCAGGACCCTGAGCCCAAGTTTCTTCAGTTATCTCGTCGTAGCATGACTGCTACAGCTCCACCTACTTCTCCTCCTACTGCACCTCCTCCACCACCTCATCAGTATGCCATGACATTTGAGGGCATACATCAGCATTTATCTGCTTTGCACGTCTCGATGACGGACATGGCTCGCGAGCGTTAGTTCCGCGACGTCACTCGTTATCAGGCGATGGCAAACTCCTTGGCTGATTTTCGTTTTGCTCAGACTGGTCATTCAGCCGGTTCCATCCCTCGAGATCCAGCTTTTTTGGGTTACCGCTGTGAGGATGAGGCTGTCCATGCCTACTTTCAGCCAGGTAACGCCTATGATTGGTATCGTGCACCTCGTGACTACGTTGGTGAGGTCTATGCTGGCACCCCTACTCATCCCTCTGGCGCTGGTACTTCTGGTGCTGGTCCTTCAGGACATGCTGGTCGAGCTGATGTTGGTGATGACGAGGATAGTGATGAGGAGATATGATTTGATTTTTTAGTGACATTTTATTATACACTTGGAAATGCTCCAACATTCCAAGTTTTTATCAATATTTCTTTTATTTTTTCAGTACTTTCTAGTTATTATCAGCACTTTGTAGTTTGATTCAGTTCTATTATCATTCATGGACATGTTTATGGTGTTTGAGTTATGGCATTTCAGTTTATTTCAGCACTTTGGTTTAGCACTATCTCTTTATACTGCTTCTTCATTACAAACTGCCTGTGAAATAGCATGCCTGAGCTTTTTTTTCTTGAAATAATGTCTGTAATGATAAATCTGTAGAAACAATACATGTTGTAATATGTTTCTCAAATTTTTTATGTTTTCTCACTACTTGTTACTTATGCATTGATTGCGGGGGAGCCTTCTCTTTTGCAATTATTTTGCTAAGTGACAAAGGGGGAGAAAATTAAAGATCTAACATTTTTTTGAGATAATACAGGACATGAACAATTTCTACTTTTTGATATTTTTTGAACAAGCTTAGCTTAATGTTATATCATTCATAGTTTGTCAATTATCAAAATGGGGGAGATTGTTGGCCCATTGGTCATATGGTCAACCTAATTTTAATAATTGATCAAACTCTGTCTGGATATACGAAGCTAGTCGGGACATCTCGGATTCTTGGACATGATCAAGATTGGCTATCCACTCCATTCAAGACCGAAGATCTGTTTGCCTACTCGAGTCTGTAATTCCTTATGTAATATATTTTTCATTTTATTTGAGTCTAGGAATATGTTGTACACCGAGTCGTACTGGCAAATAGGCTACCTCAAATGAGTTCAAAATGTTTTTTAAAATGACCTCTCAAAAAGGTTTACAAAAAGGTTTTCAAAAAGGTTTTCAAAAATCACCAAAAGCTTTTTCAAAAACCCTAACTAAACCCTGACTTAACATTGACAGAACTCGGACCGAGTTCGGCCAGAGTTCGGCCAGAGTTCGGTTGGTGGCCATTGTGATTTTGAATCTTTGGAACTTGGTCCTCCTGCAGTTGCGGATTTGACCGAGTTTTGCTCAAAGAGTTCTGTCCGAATTCTGCCCGAATTCTGACAGAAGTCTGCCTTTGGAACTCCTCTAAATAGAGAAGGATTTCGATCATTTCAATTCACTCATTCACTTTCAATCTTCTCTCTATCTAAATCTTTCAGTCTTCCAAAGAGTTTTCTAGAGCTTTCAATTTCAGATCCCAAGCCAGTTACAATCCTCTAGTCAATTTGCCAGTGCGGTACGGTCTAGAAGTTTCTGAGAGATTGTAATCAGAAGGCTTGATTGAAGAATACCTCTTCACATTTAAAGTTGGACGAGTTCTTCGTATCAAAGCTCGCATTGTAGAAGTTGCAAGGACTTCGTAAGAAAACTTGCGGTTTTTCCAATAGTGGATTCAACTGGTAGCAAGAGTTCTACCGACTGGATTAGTCCTCAACAGAGGGATACCAGTATACATCGCTGTCTTTGCGTTTGCTCTCTTAACTTTGCCTTTACATTATTTCAGTTGTGATTAATATTCTGTGATTGTGCCGCTAACATTTTTAATTAGTATTTTTCCGCTGCCAACTCTATTCACCCCCCCTAGAGTATTACGCTTTACTATTTCGTTTCTACAGACACCGAGAAGACCAAGGCAATCCTTGACATGAGTCCTTCGAAGAATTTGATAGAACTTTGAGGCCTACAAGGTCGTCTCGCATACATCCGAAGGTTTATAGGAAACCTTTTCGGCCGATCCAACCCTTTACCAAACTCATTAAGAAGGGAGTCTCTTACGTCTGGACGGAATAGTGTCAAAAGGCATTTAACGACATCAAAGCCTATCTCAAGAATGCTCCAGTCTTGGGTGCACCGGTGGCAGGCAAACCCTTCCGACTCTACGTCCGCACAATTGATCATTCTTTCGATGCTCTACTAGCTCAGAACAATGATGCAGGCTACGAGCAAGCTATCTACTACCTAAGCAGGACAATGATCGGGACCGAACACCGGTACAAGCCCATCGAGAAAGAATGTCCAACTCTGGTATTTACCATTCAAAAGAATCGTCATTATGTATCGGGTCAGACGATCCATGTCATCTTTCGAGTCGAACCACTCAGGGTCCTCATGATGAAGCCAGGAGCACTAAACTCTCGGTTAGCTACATGGATAATACTATTGACACCGTACGATATGGTATTCGTTCCACAAAAAGTTGTCAAAGGTCAAGCGTTAGCCAATTTCTTAGGTGCACATCTAATCCTAGAGTCATCCAAACTCTATGAGGATATTTCAGATGAAGTACTGGAATCTAATATTGCCGAAGAAAACTCCATCTGGTGGATGTTCTTCGACGGTGCCTCAAGAACAGGCCCCAAGGGTCAGATCATCGTGGGAGTGGGGGTAGTCTTGATCTCTCCAGATAAGCTAGTCATCCAGCGTGCGTATTCCCTTACAGAGCCGTACTCCAATAATGTGGCGGAGTACAATGCCCTCATTATGGGACTCCAGATAGTAAGACAACTGGGGTAGAATGCCTCGAGTCCTAAGGCAATTCGAAATTCATTGTCAACCAGTTTCGGGGATATTATGAGGTTCGCCATGAGGACCTGATTCCTTATCATAAAGCAGCTTTGGACGTCATTTCAACTTTCACCGAGTTCTTTATTGAGCACATACCTCGGTTACAAAATCTAGAGGCGGATGCTCTGGATAGCCTTGCTGTCTCATTGGCGGCACCTCTCGAAGCTCAACACTTCACTACGGTAATTGGCCAGGATCTGGTGTGTCCAAAAAATAACCTGCAGATGTGTCTGAGCTATACCATGCCTGTAGATGCCGGTGTCAACATCAGAGACTGGCGATTTCTATTCATAGATTTTACGACCTACGGGATCCTCCCAGACGATCCAAAGGAAGCCGTGTCTGTCAAAAAGGTGCTCTCGCTGATTGTACTATGACACAACTACCAAAATGTTGTATCGTCGTTCTTACGATGGACTTCTCCTTTGATGTTTGTCAAACGAGGAGGCAGCCAAAGCTCTGCGAAAAGCTCATGATGGCACCAGTGGAGCTCATCGACTCGGCCCTAAGCTAGATGACAGACTCCGACGTATGGCCTATTACTGGCCTACTATGATGACAAATGCTATTGAGTACGCCAAAAATATCGTATTTGCCAGTTGCACGCTGATATCCGTCGACCCTCGGAGTTTCTACATCCTAAGGTCGCTTCCTGGCCATTCAAAGCCTGGGGTATTGATAAAGTAAGACATATTACCCCTCCTTCATACAGAGGACATCGCTTCATCTTAGCAATCACCGACTACTTCTCTAAGTGGGTGGAAGCAGTATCTTTGTCAGAGGTGAAGAGCTCGAAGGTGATCAGCATTATCAAATATCATGTCATTAACCATTTCATGGTACCTCGGAGGATCATCCACGACAATGGCGCATAATTCATAAGTCATGCGTTCAACAGGTTCTGCGCTAAGAATCGCATTCAGAACGTGGCATCCACTACTTAAAATTCAGCAACAAGTGGATTCGCTGAAGCGTTCAATAAAACAATCCTCAAACTACTCAAGAAAGTCGTGTCATCTAATAAATACGACTGGGATAAGAAGTTGGGAGAATGCCTTTGGGATTTCTGTACAACGGTACGGACTTCGACGGACAACACACCATTTTCTTGGTCAACGGAAGCGAAGCACTGCTGTCTTTTGAAATCCAAATCCCATCACTATGACTGGCCATTACGAACTAGTTGATGGAGGAAGACAATCAACGTCGTCGGTTACAAGAGTTGGAGGTGCTGGACGAAAAAATGCCTCTTGGCTCAATAGTGCATCGAGCTCTATCAGGCTCGTATTTCACAGGCTTTCAACAAGAAGGTCAAACAAAGGACTTTCTAAGTAGGTGACCTTGTCCTATCAGTCAGAAGGCCAATGGTGATGACTCATAAGACACCTAGAAAATTCGAACCAAAATAGGAAGGTCCTTTCATCATTTAGACGGTGTACCCTAACGGGGCCTACCGACTCGCAAAACCTAACGGAGACTTGTTCATGATATAATTAATGGCAAGTTCCTAAAAGAAGTACTATTCTTGAAACACCCAATATGTACTTCTATATCCCTAGCAAGAAAAATCTATGAATTTTACAATCAAATTCATACCCCTTGTCCGGAACCCACCTGTTCCGAGACATTCTCTTATCAATCCCCAGTAGAAAATATCCATGTCCATATCACCTCTGAGTTGTTCTTTGTATCCCCACAGATTCTCTTCTTACCACGTCCATATTACCTCAGAGTGAGAAAACTCTATCACCAACCCCATGTTTACCATGTCCACACTACCTCTGAGTAAACATGTTGGTTTCCTCTCTCAACTTATCATATGTACCTAAAAACCACGGTGCACCAAAGATGATTAAGTCCACAAAACCATGCATTCATAATAAATGAGTAAGTAATAGTTCTTTATTTTTTATCCTCAAAAGGAGTAAAAGACTACATTTGTAGAAAGAGAAAACAAACTATATCTCAGCAAAATACAAGTAAGAAACGTTAAGACAAGAAAAGAAATTATTTATTTCCCCGAGAATGGCGACTACAAAAAAGTCGATGAAACACCAGATTTAAAGAAAATGGTTACGCTGGGGCAGGGTACCACTCCCTCAACCATCGCGCATATGAAGGTTCCAACTGATTGAGGTCCACTACAGGAGTTGGGTGACTGGAGCTCCTAGTTCCACTACCTTCCGGTGCCGGTTCCTCCTTAACAGCGACTTCAACTTTTTGGAAATATTTTCTCCTTAATGGTCATCAGTTCCTCTTTAATATAGAAAGACATCGCTTCCCCTTTAACGATGACCACATCATTTGTTGACACTGCAACAAAGCAAAAGGGAAAGAAGAATTAGCAAAAAACTCAGCCTCTTTTTATAAAGTGTTGAAAGATATACGCAGTTTAGCATCGACGCATATAAACTGTCGTGTATCAAAGTGTCTGTGCATCATCAGGACAAGAATTCCATATGCGTTAACTAAGATCCACCGCAGAGCATCCCCAGGACCGAAGTCCATGCACGTTGGTAGGAAAGCTTTGTCACATCATCAGTACCAAAGTCCATGCGCGTCAACACAAAAAAGCCTAGGCGCATCTTCATGGTACGGCTCCTACAGCCATACCCGTGCACTTCAGCAAAGTAGTTTTGGCATATGTTATCAGATGGTTCCCCATCCATGAGTGTAAATGACAAGTGTCCATGTGTTTGATGAACTCCCACGCAGCGGATCAGCCACCGATAACATCCGGTCGCACGTCGGCGTGCGTTGTATCCGCGACTTGGGGCTCTTCGGCGTCGGCCTCAACAGGCTTCTTGCCCTTACCTCTACCTCAGCTAGCAGCACCGCGAGGAGTTTTGAAGGCAATTGCACGGGAGAATTAGGGTTTTCTCTTTTGAAAAAAACTCTAAGGAAGAAGAAGATGAAAAAGAATAGAATACTCTCCCTCTCTTCCATCAGATGCCTATTTATAACTTAAGCCACGTGCATGAACCGATAAAATATGATGTCAGCGTCTCTTCGGGTCTCGTAGAACTGATTGCTGTATATCATCAAAATAAGATCATCATTAATCATTCGGAATTCGAGGTGTTATTTTCATTTAAATCAAAAAGAATATGTGCCAGCACAGCTATGCGCAAAACGACCATGCGCCCAAAACATCTACTACCCATGCTTCTTAGTTCAAAGTATTCTAAAAGTTGTGTAAAGTTTTGAAAACTTTGAAGGGGGCCATGTAGAAGCATAGAATTTTAGAATGCGCCACATATATTATGCGCCACACATAAGATAATGTTAGTGCATCAGTCAAAAATAGTGAGGATAAAAATGCACAAAAAATGATTTTTATTCATATGAAAATCTATTACATGTCTTTTTCCATCCATTACAAAAAAACTCTGCAGCAAGGCACATCACTCTGACGTCTCAGTCTAGGCGCATCACTCTGACGTCTCAGTCTAGGCGCATCACTCTGGCATCTCAGCATAGGCGCATCATTCCTTCTTATCAGAGCAAATCACTTCCTCGTCAACACATGAGTCCTTCGGCTAATTAAGCAGTTATTGAGCAAACGTAAGTTGGCAATCAATCCAAACCCGGTGGCTCTTCTAGCATAACGGAAGTCGGGACACGACGACCCTAATCTTTGCATGTAACAGGCACCCAATGCCATCTTATACAAGAACACTGTCGACAAGGGCCACGAGCATGAACTGATCTTTCCATAGCGAACCAAGCGTATCTCAGTCTTCTGAAGGAGTTTATCATCAAAGCTTCTTTGAACGAGGAATTCACAAACCGTAGTGCAACGTCTCTCCAAGGGGAGGATCGGTTAAGTTCATCTTCGTTGATAAGTTGGGTGGAACAAGAACAAACTCTCTCTCACCGCTGCTATTTATAGGCTAAGGCATAAACCAAAGCCATGAGCCAAGTGCCAGGCTATTCGAAGTTAATGTGATGAATATGCATTGATGGCAATGAACCTGCCACCATAAATTCAGCTAAGTCAAAGTCATCAAGTTTGGCCTTGAAATACTCAAAATGTGTTGGCCAAAGGAGATGCACCCAGCGACTGATGCACTCTCCAAACATATTCACCTATACAGCCGATACGTCCTAAGGGGAATTTGCCTCACATGTGATGCACCCACCTAAGCTCGTCACTTATCAAGCATTTAATGCTATGTGACAGTCAGTAGCACGCATCTCGAAGCCTGAGGACAGCTTTTGTAAAAATAAAAAGACGCAATTATCATCCTTTGTTGGTTATGGCTGCGCTATGCCACGTGGCCGACTGATCACTCGATACACCTCAAATAGCTATGTGTTCAGATTTTGCATGCACCTCTAGGGCCATGCACCCAGACATGCTTTTGGCCCCTAAAAGTCAGATGATAAGTCTCCTTATGCGTCAGATCCTAGGCGCCTCCAAGCAAATTATCCTGTACCAAATCTAAGATCTTTGAACAATAGACATGCCAGTGTCATTTACTCAGTTCTGCCTACGAATGTGCCAACCACCCAGGATCTCAGTAACAACCAAATCTCAACAACTATCACGTGTCAGCTCTTCCGAATCCCAACGGTACAGTTCAAACAGATTCAATTCCAGCTTTCTGGCATATCTCCATGTGCCCAACAAAGTCAGACACGTGGCATCCCTACGTGCCAAATATGAACGTATATAAATAGAAGGATCACCCCTTCATTCAACTTCAACCACTTTAATATTCTCAAAAATTTGAAGAGCTTCAACAGCTTCGACTCATCACCTTCCAGAGCAACTCAGACCTTCAGAGAGTTTGAAATAGTCGTCAGATCGTCAACGGAGTAAGAAATCACCTCTCCATCGCCACAGTTCCAAAATAAAGACAAAAGTGTATTCGAAGGATTCCATCGAGATCCTACATTGCACTTTGTTCGGTTTGTTATTTATAAAAGTTCATTCCCAAACTTTTTAATGGCAAACAGTCCTATAATATGCCTTAAACATAAATGATCATACAGTCTGAACTAAATATATGGCAAAAATATCAGTTTCTTTATATGTTCTTGGGAAATCATTAGCATGCAAAAACGACAAATCAAAAATCACTTTTCTTATCAAATGTACTCAATGGAAATCATTTTAATTTTTTGTAATACACTTACCAAATCAATTTGGCTTATAAGAATTCTACTAATATTTTTTGCAGCACCATTAATTTTAAAGATAAACAAAGAGAGTTACATAAAAGAGAAATCAGTACAAAATAATCATTAATATGTTGATATGATATCAATATTACTTGTATACGATATTATTTTCTATTATTTCTTCCACACTGATCCATGATCATACACACTATATGGTAATTCATGAGAAAGTTTGTATTGAATAACTTCAAGTTATCATGTTAAGTTAAACTTGTGTTCATCTTAACTAGTTTTTCTGATAATATAATTAAAAACTTCTCTTGCTAAAAATAACAAATCATAGTAATAGTAATCCATATCCCCTGCTTACTTGGTGTGATCCATATAGACTAGATGTTATAAGCTCAGCCTTGCTGCCATCAATCAAAATTAAAAAATCGTACCATTTGTCTTGACACCACTCACTAGATTAAGGTAGCAACAAGTATTTGACCTTCCAGGTTCAGTGATCAGGTACAAATTTATAGAAGGAACCAACTCATGCACCTACAAGGGGACATGAATATATCATCAGTTTATGGAGTGAGGACACAATATTTGTTTGCATTTTTAGTTTGATTTATGTGTTAGTAAAATAAAAGCATGGTTATTACATAGCCTAAAAATGGAAAGTAGCTGTATTAGAAATGAATGATTGACACACGTGTAAGTGTGTGAATTATGCCAAAGCTGATCACTTTGTTAAACCCAGAACCCATGGTCGGTTTTATTAAGGTACTAGTCAACAACACTGCTGCAAGTGGACATGCACAATTGTTTGCCAAAACTTGTGGAGCATGTTCTAGACATACCCAAATCCAGATAGAAAAAAAATTAACTTTAGGCGAATGAAGGTTATCCTATTGGTCATAAATGATATTATAAGCCATGCTAGAAAAATGAACACCTGAACACCACAAAACAACTAAATTGGAATGGAGTATATTGAGCTTACAGTGGTAATGAGATTTATCGGTGTTGGGAGGACTGCTCCTGTATTACAGTAATACATCCCTAAACCACCATCGATGTTTATGTACTACAACTCAAAACATTCTTCTTGTATTTTTTTAAACATAGTTCACCATGAGAAATCAACATCTTTCAAACTATCCACCTGAACAACGATAATTGAACCAAAAATATAAAAAAAAGTAATTGTAACTATCTTATGAATAAGTTTTCACATCATTGTCTATGATTTGTCAATTGAATGCCAGTTTATACTATGTTATGCTCCTATTATAAATTCACCTATTTGGTATGATCAACCTCACTGGGATCTGATGACGATCGCTTCATACAGAGCCGCCGCCTTATCTACGGTGATGATTACTCTTCCATCGACAGAAATAACAATTTAGAAGTAGTGGTACTCGTCGACGACATGAAGGGTGCATGCTACCTTTGGAATTGGTTGCCAGATCAGTACATAGAGTAGTATGATGAGAGGATCGTTGAATTAATTTCAAGACGACATTTTTCAATGTAACTTAAGGAGGACCAGAACATTGCGAAAGCTTTTTTTCATGCACCATCCCCTCCATTGGCTATTTCTTGAGTTAGTAATAGAGAGAAAAAAAGAAGTGCAAAAATTGCGGATAGAATTAAATACTAGCATGCTAGAATTGCATTCAGAATAAATTGTTAACACCATTCTTCTACCCGGTGCTTCCACTAATGATTAGAAGCAAGTATTGCATGGTGCTTTAAAAAAGGAAACACAGGAAGTTACAAGAATCAAACAATACGAAGAATCTAAAGAGTCCTTGGCCATAATGAACAAAAGAGACCGAAGCCCACTAAACTCAAAATCCATCATTGTGAACAAAAGTAGGCATCTATGGGTTCCTTCTTCTATCTTGTTTTATTTTTACTCTTTCTTAACCCCATCATCAAATTGAGGTTTGATTTTGGTTTTTAGGTGTTTCAAAGTTCTGGTGGGATAATTTGTTTCACGGATCACTTATCCTGCAACTCATTAAGACTATTCTTTAATTTTCTCTCCAATAATCACAGGAATAATTTTCATCAATAATCAAAATTTAAATAGTTCAAAAAGCTTAGTAGTTCAGAATGGACTTACATTACCTCAAATTGACAAAAGGAGCAAGTCTACCAAAATTAATTAGCAATACTAGTTACCGATCCATAGAATATAGCTCCAACCTCTGAAGTAATGTGCTACTACAAAATATAGCACAAGATCTTGCTAGACTCAATCTCTACCTATGAAAAATACTTAAACAAGAATAACATAGTTTTGAAATACAAACTATATGACAGAGTAGGTAAAAGAATTAGTAGACGAGTGATAAAGAAATCTCAGTGAATAGGAAATACACAAGAAATAACTATAATAACTATGCATTTTCAAGTACTAGTGTTGACATGTGATTGGCTTGGGAAGTTGCACAATACAATAGTGCCTGGCTAATCATACTTGGGAGGTATAATTAACACTCACAATACTTTCTCTTACACAATAAGGGAATGATCACACATCTTGCTAGTACTTCCCCTATCCCGACTAGTAAGAGGATCCAAATTAGGACATCACAATAAGCGAATCATAGTATAATGTCGATACGATAATCATGTACAATATGAAGGTAACATCTCATGATCGAGGATCCAACTATACCAATCCATGTACCATCGTGTCAGAAATCAAGTAGAACATCACTAAGTACATAATCATAGTAAATATCAGATAATAAAAACTATCAGAGAATGTACTCGCCTGTGGTACTGAGCAACGGGGGTGGATCGATGTCTAAAATGAGTGACAAATACCTAAATATGGAATATCAATGTCAATTGGTGTTTGGAGGGATAATCAGTGATATCTAAATTGAAGTATATTTCTAGGTCAATTCTAAGTCATGGAGGTCAAACTAGGTCAATTTCTCGCTTCTATGGTCAAAATAGGTCAAATTACCTAAAATATTGACTTTTAGGGTCAAACTAGTTAACACTAGTCAAAACTAGGTCATACTAAGGTTTCTAGATCCATACTACCTAGGAATAGGGATACTAGGTACCCAACATGCATATGGACTCATATGGCCCATTACCAATATTTTTACCGCTTACCCTATATACAAATGTATCATTATACCTACATATACCTAGTATATGTACCCCAATTACCTACCTATGCACATTTTCCTACCATATGCATTGCCTATACCCCTTTTCACATAATATATTCTAAAACCCTATACATACACTATGATGCCCATTACCTTATGGATTTGCCCTTTAGCCAAAACCCCATCCCATTTACCTATGCTATTACCCTTATAATATTTATCTAGAAAGATAATCATTGTCTATATATATACTTTTACGTACATCCACATACACTATATATCAATATACCCTATACTCTATATCATAATACCAAGATACCCTACCCCATCCATTAACCTATTAGTTATCTATGTATCACATAGATACACATTAGGAAATTCCATACCTATATGCTTATACATATCACCTATACACCATACCATATACCCATCTTATTTATTTAGCATTCTTCATATATATATATATATATATATATATATATATATATATATATATATATATATATAATATATATAATATAGTACCCATAAAGCCTACTACCCTATATATATTATATATATAATATATATAATAATATATAGTCCAGTACTATCTAATGTTATCATAGTTCATAGATTGGTACCCTAGTACCAATACTTTACCTAATACCTATCTAGGTAACTTGGCATTTGGACCGACCTAATATATATATATATATATATATATATATATATTAATTATATATATATATATATATATTATATTTTATAATATATATATAATATATCTATATATATATATATATATTTATTTATTTATATATATATATATATAAATTATATATATATATATAATATATATTATATATATTATATATTATTAGTATATATGTATATAATAAAATAAGATGCGGAAGCCAGAGGGGCCGCCTCTGCTCGCCACACCGTCCCTCCCGGCGGTCAGTTGGCTCGGATGGCCGTTTGGCCCTCTTGGTCAAGACGCGCCTCTCGACGTCTTCCTCCCCTTCGGAGGACTCCTCGCTTTCCCCTACCCCGAACCCCCACGGTTGGTCGTGCCACGTGCAGCTCCCCGCCGGCCTCTATTGGCTCCCCGTCGGCTGCAGCTGGCTCCCCTCCCTCCTCTAACCCCATCCTCCTCGGCGTCGTCGACCTCCCAGGCGGCTTCGGCGACACCGGGCCAAATTCGACCCCTCTCGTCGGGTTTTGCTCCGCCTGGCACTCCCGCTCCGGCGCACTCTCCTCCCCCGTAACTCTCCCCGTGCCGTCACCCGCCCCTGGCGGCCCCCCTGCGGTGGCCTCCTACTCCCCCGGCAGGATCCGCCCCGCACCCCCCTGACTCCGCCGCGGCGGCCGCTTTCTTCGCTCTGCAGTGGCCCCCAACCTCGGCCACGCACTCCCCGTGCCCTCCGGCCTCTGGAGCGTACTCCCCCTTTCCTCCTCCGGCTTCCTTGGGTACGCCGGGGGCTCCGCCCCTCCTCCAGCCCCGGTCTCCCCCTGGTGCCTACTCCCCGCTGCCGGCCCTCTCCCTTCTCCCACGAGCGTTGAGCCCCCTTCTTGGGCGTCCGTGGCCGCGCAGCGCCCCTTGCTGTGATCGACCTCTCCGTCATCGGTCGGACGAACGATGCCTGCGGTGGCTCCGCCCCCGTCACCCCCTGCTCGCCCCGCTCCTTCGCCCACCTCCTCCGGCGCTCCCTCCGGCGCATGCTGGAGGACCCCTCCTCTCGTCGTTGCTAGGCGCTCTGCTGCACCGAACAGCCTCCCCATCTCTCCTTCGCCGGTCGAGCATCCCTCCCGCCGGCAGGCCTTCCCATCTCCTTCTCGCCGGCCGACCTCTCCCCTCGCCGGGATTTCCTCCTCCTCGGAAGTCGTCCTCCCATCCCTCCCTGGCGGCGGACAACCCCCTCCCACCGGAGTTGTCGGCTCCCCAGCCTCTTTGTTCTGCGAGCCCATCCTCGGCAGTAGACCCAACCTCGGGCAGTGCACACTGCTCCCCCTCGGGCGCAGCGCTTCGCGCTTACCCATTTTGTTTTCAAATTTTCGATTTTCAAAATTCGTTCAGTGAGTTTTTCGGAAAAAAAAACTTTTCAGGATCCTAGTTTAGGGTTATACCCACATTTTGTATGAACTTGGGTCTACTCCCAGTTCCAATCGATCTCCGTTCAGGTTTACACCCACACTTTGTAGGAACTTGGGCTATCTCCCGGTTCCACCCCCCGTTTTCTATTTCAATGAAGGCTCTAGCCATTATTTTAAAAAAATAAATATATATATATGTATAAATATATATATATATATATATATATATATATAATATTATATATAATATATATATATATATAATAAAATATATATAATATATATATATATATATATATATATTTTTTTTTTTTTTTTTTTATATATACATACATATTTTTTTTAATAGAACACTAGAATTTTATTGATTAAAAGTGAGTTCCAACTCAGGTTACAAAAGGAGCATGAAGCTCATATTACAAGTGAATATCTGCTATCACTCAAAACCATCTGGTAGACTAGCATGAGAGCAGTGAGCCATCACCTTCTTGATCTGTCTTTTAACCTCGAACACCAGCTGCTGACTCTCGTATGAGAATCCTTCATAAGCCATTTATTTCTATTTTTCCACAGTACCCAAACAATAGCCCCGACTGTGATTTGTTTTTGACCCCTCGTCCACATAACTGTAAACCTTTGTTCAATCGGTCCAATGTTGTTCTGCAGTCTAAGAAGATCAGTGAGAAGATCCACACATCTGCGCCAACTCTCCTTCCGATAGATATGGCTAGAAGTCTCGCCTGTAGGACTCCTGCAACAATGACATGAAGAAGCTAGTTGGAAACCTAACTTCTGAATGACGTCATCAGTCGGAAGTCTGCACCATAACACACGCCATAGGAGCACTGACCACTTAGCAGGAATACACGATCCCCATATCTGAGTAAATCTAGTATCAACATCATTCCGAGCCCTGATACAATTCCAAGCTGAAGTTATAGAGAAAACACATGTTCAACCCGGTGTCCAGATGAAATTCTCCATGTCATCCTGCTCAGGTTGATCAATGTGAATGTCCCCTATATCCCGACCCTTTATGATCCTTTTCCAAATGTGAGATGCAGTTATAGAAACAGTAGCTACTGAAGGATGGGAATAAGGATAGTACTTAGCTTTCATATATGTTACCCATAGAGAGGATGTCGTCCGAATTTTCTACCATAATTTAACTGAAAGATCGTCCAGTACATCCTGTAAACGTCGGATACCCAATCCACCCTCCTCGATAGGTTGAGTCACCTTTAACCAGGACACCCATGAACGTTTTCACACCCCAAACTTGGAACCCCAGAGGAAACTTTGAAACACATCTCAACTCTCTTAATGACACTTATAGGAGGATTACAAGCAGCCAATGTGTCGACAGGAATCGATGTAAGGACTGACTTCAGCAGGATTAACCGACCACCCCGATAATGCTTTATTGTGCCATCCACTGATTTTGTATCTGATCTTGTTAACTAGTTCATCGAACGTAGCTGCATTACGAACACCTGCTGTCATAGGAGACCCCAAGTAAGTCATAGGTAAGCTATTAACAATGAAGCCAAACGAGTTCCTGATATCCTCAACTCTTTCTACAGATATGCGATTTGATAGATAGATTCCTGATTTGCTGACATTCACCTTCTGGCCTGAGACTTCTTCGTATTTCTCCACTACATTCATCATCTTCTGATAGATTTCTTATCACCCCCTGAGAATAGAATTAAATCATCTGCATAAGCTAAATGTGTAATGATAGGGCAGCCACTAGGAGAATAATAAGGAACAAAACCACTGTTCTTTCTAAGATTATTAAGGTTACAGCTCAAACTTTCTGCTGCAATGACAAATAAGAAGGTGATATCGGATCTCCTTGGCGCAGACCACACAAACTCTTGAAAAATCCTGAGGCATTACCATTAATCAAGGTTGAAAACCAACATTATCTAGTAGATGTAATATCATATTCAACCATTCATTGCAAAAACCCATTCTCTTCATAACCTTGTTTAGAAATGCCCAATGAACCCTATCATAAGCTTTACTTATATCGAGTTTAACAGCTGCATTTCCTTCCCTGTACTTATGATGGATCATGCTAACCATCTCCTGTGCCAACACCACATTGTCGATAATCTCACGACCCTTAATGAATCCACTTTGCTCCGGTGAAATCATGCGAGGGAGAAGAGGCCCAGCCTTCTTGCTATTAGCTTAGAAAATATTTTATTGATAAAATTGCAAAGACTAATTGGCCTATAGTCTTTTATCGACTTAGGGTCCTTTACCTTTACAATAGGCAAGAGATGAGTGCTGGTGATCGATCGAGGGAATGCAAAGCCATCAAAAAAGATGAATAGCTTCAAGAATATCTTGTCCCACAATATCCCAAGTAGCTCGGAAAAATCTTCCTGAAAAACCATCAGGGCCTGGAGCACTGTCTTGACCCAAACTCTTAAGGGTTTCAGTCACTTCTTCTATATCTGGTTTGGTCATTAGATTGATATTATCTTCTGTGTAATTGAAACTGGAATCGTGTTCAGAAAATTAGGATCTTGAATAATAGGAGCTGGCAGAAAAAGCATGCTGTAGAAATTATTGGCCTCATCTTGAATGTCCTGCAAAGTAGTGAGGGTCCTGCCTTCCTCCGTTACAAGACTGTGAATGAGAAGTCTATTTCTAGTAGCCGAGACACACGAATGGCAGAATTTGGTGTTCTTGTCTCCTTCACAATCCCATTTCACTCTAGCTTTTGTTTCCAATATGATTCTTCATAGCTCACCCTTTGTTTTAAGTAAGCTTTAGCCTGCATCCAGTTCTCTCTCAAACCCTCATCCGATTCAAAAGCAAGCTCAGTAGCTAATGCACGATCTTCTGCCTTTTTCACTTCTTGGAAAATTTCCCCAAAAGTAGCGTGACTCCAAGACGATAAAGCTTTCCGAACAGCAGCTAATCGAAGACCAATCCTCACCATGCTATTAGGATTATTGACAGATGCCCATGCTTGAGTCACAATATTAAGAAAATTCGCATGCGAAGTCCAGAAATTAAGGAAGCGAAATAACTTCTTATTAGAATCACTTCTACTCTTCATAGTAATAAGAATGGGACAGTGATCAGATTCTGTTCTATTGAGATGAGAGCAAAGGAGAGAGGAGCCCATTCTTGCCAATCACTGTTCAACAGCCATCTATCCAGTCTAGAGCCCTGTCTATGAGGCCATCATCCGATTTCACCCAAGTGAAACAACTACCATGAAAGGAATATCAACAAGACCAGTGCTTTAGTTGGAAATTGCGAAACTCATTGATACCCACTAGGCAAGGAGGAGCACCACCAAATTTTTCCTCAGAAGAAGCAATGATGTTGAAATCTCCTCCAACCATCCACGGAAACTTGTGACGCCTTTGTACCTCCTGCAATCTATCCTACACCTCTCTCCGTCCTTCCTTCTTATTATGCCCATGCACCACTGAAACTAAGGAAGGAAAAGGTATCACCGAGCCGGATATGATTATACTCACGGCCGATCATGCGAGTCAACCTCCCCATGTTGATCTCCTGTCTGGACATAATCCAGATATTGCCTTTACTATTTGAAACTGAAGATTGGAAACCTAGCTTGAGTTGAAATAAAAAGTTGCTGAGGAGAGACCTTCGTTCAATGATAGCTAACACCATGATTTTATGAATTCGACACAAGGATTTGAGTCTCTTACAAGTCATCTTAGCTATTCCTCTGATATTCCAAACTAGAATATTAACATTAATGGTTTTGGATGAGGAAGTATTTGATGGACCTTTTGACAACGACCTTGTGTGTCTTGGCTCAATTGGCACTGGATAAACTTTCTTCTTTCCTCTACCCTTCCTGGAGATAGCCGTGACAGTTCCTGACTCTTCATTGATAGCTTCTTCATCAGCAATGTCAGCCCAATTCTTCAGGATCTCTCCTTCCTCTGGTAAAGACTGAACTGAAGTGTTGTCATCCTCCGTAGCAGTGTCCGCTAACTCCTTTTGAACATGTTCCACATTCTCTTCCTCCCTTCTAGTAGTGATGTGTTGTATCTCCTCAGGAATGTTTTCAACAGGTTCAATATTGGCAACAGGTTCCATTGATGGTGGTCGATCAATCACGTCCAACTGAGCTTCGTCATTTAATTGGAGAGTAGGAGCTGCATCATCGGGGAGTGTGGAGCCGTCGGCAACCGTCACTGCATCTTCATGAGTGTTCACGTCATCCAATAGTTGAGCACTACTTTCTATATTGGGAGAAGATGCTACTTGTTGTAGAGTGTCCCTCTTCTCATTGGTAGTTGGCTCTTGTATTTACATACATATACATATATATATATATATATATATATATATATATATATATATTATATATTTGATGTATATATATTTATGTATGTATATAAATATAATTATATATATAGATATATAATATATATATATATATATACATATATATATATATATATATTATATATATATATATATATATATATATATATATATATATATATATATATATATATATATCTATTATACAAAAACAAAGGTTTTTGAATCCTAGGGCTGACTGTGCCAAGATAAAGAGTGGTTGGGATTTAATCTTGGTGAATCAACGGTTGTGGTATTTTATGGGGAATCCAAATAGTGGGGATTGCACTCATAATGGTTGTGGATTAGCATTATTGAGAGTGGAATTTTATGGGGAATGAGCATATTGAGAGTGGAATTTTATGGGGAATCCAAAGAGTGGGGTTTGCACTCATAATAGTTGTGGATTAGCATTATTGAGAGTGGGATTTTATGGGAAATCCAAAGAAAATTCACATACAACAGTGGTTGGGATTTAATATTTTGATGGGGGCCTCATAATTATTGTTCGTATAAAATTGGGGTCCAAGATTTTGAGGGGGAATACCTTAAATGAACCATGCCCTATGGGCAGGGTTATGACTAGTATATATATATATCTATATATATATATATATATATTATATATATATTATATATATATATATATCTATATTATATACACATATTTTTTTTTTTTTTTTTAACAAAACAGCTATTTATTGAATGAAAAGCGTGGCTCGAAGCGAGAGTACAAGTGCCAGGGTCCAAAAACACAAAGCCCTGGAAGGCAAAGTAGAAAATACTAAAGATTAAAAAGCAAATTCGAAATTAAGAAAAAAGTGTGGGCAGTCAGCCCAGACTAGGTTTGAGTGATATTTTTTTTTTTTTGGGAATTCAAAATTTGGAAGACCAAATTTTGAAAACCGAAGGGGAGTCAGTCCGGGCGCGCGTCCCGAGAGGAACGCACGAGGTCCTAGGAGGGGGTGGGTGGGCGAGGGGCCCGAGGGGTGGGGCGGGGGCCTATGGGGAGAGCGGGCCCGAAGCGCGGAGGCTGAGCTCGGAGCCAGGCGCGCCCAGAGGGGAAGGGGAACCGCCGTGAACGGAGGCGGAGGAGAGGGGAGAGAGGCGGGGGAGGGGTCTCCGGCGCCGGGGATCCCACGGGAGAGCCGACTAGAAGGGGACGCTGACCACGGAAGAGCCGCACCGGGGGGAAGGAGGGAGACGGCAGGGGGGAACCACCGGCAACGGAGGGAGGGGGCGGTGACGAGCGCGCATCCAGGCTGAGGGGGAGGAGGGCTCAGCGAGGAAAAGGGCCCACGACGAGAGGAAAGGGGAAGGGGAGAGGGGGGGGAGGGGGGGGGAAATACGCCACGAGCCGCTGCGACAGGGGGGCCGCGCCGGGGAGAGCCACACGCGGGATCGACGCCGGGGACAGGAAACAGAGGGGCGGGAAAACGAGTCCTCGGAGGGAGGAGGCGCTGCGGTCGGGCGCGAGCAGGAGCGCCGCCAACGGGGACGCTAGGGGTGGCGGCTCGCTCCCAGGGCGAGGAGGACAGCCGTCGCCTGGGGGGTCGGGGAGCCAGACCTATGCGGAGAAGCTGGGTGACTCCAAACGCGCTGGCGAGGAGGAGGGAGCGGGCCAGAGGTGGAGCGGTGGTGACGGGGATCTGGAGGAAGGCGCCCGCGTCGGAGGAAGAGGGGGCCACTGCGGCTGGCTGGGCAACGGGGACGGGAAGGGGAGGGGGAGGCACGCCGAGGACGGGGGAAAGCGAGAGGAGGGTTCTGGGAGGGAGACCGCCGCGGAAGGACGCACGGAGGCAAGGGGAAGGATCGGGAGGGGGAGGGAGTCCGCTAGGAGGGAGAGTCGAGAGCCGGCGGGGGAAGAGAGGGGAAGGGGCGGGGGGGAGATGGGGGAGGGGCTGCAGCCACAGGGGGGGCGCAGGCGACACTACGCCGGAGACAGCTGCGGGGGGAATCAGGGGTGGGCCGAGAAGGGAGGGGGCTGAAGAAGGCGGAGGCGCCTAGACCGGCGACGCCCGCGACGCCGCGAGCGCAGGCGGCTGCGGGTCCGGGAGAGGAGCGGGAGAGGACCACCGCACCATGGACAGCGCTGGGGCAGGATCTCCCCACGGGGGGGACGGCCGGAAGAAGCCTGGCCAGCCGCCGTGAGCTGGGAAGCCATGAAGGGAAGGGGCCTCGCGGAGATGCGCGAGTCGCCGGTGAGCGGCCGGCCACCGCCCGGGGGCGGGGGGAAAGCCCAGAGGGGGGCGACCGGGGGGGGGCAAGCCCAGAAAACCCATTTTATATATATATATTATATATATAGATTATATATAAATATATATATATATATATATATATATATAATATATATATATACATATATATGTATATATATATATATATTTTTTTTATATATACATATAATATATACATATATATATATATATATATATATATATATATATAAATTTATATATATATTTAATATTATATATATATATATATATATATATTATAATATATAAATTATATATATATATGTAAAAATATACATATATTATATATATATATTATATATATATATATATATATATATATAAAATTCCTTATGTAATATATTTTTATTTTATTAGAGTCTAGGAATATGTTGTACACGAGTCGTACTGGCAAATAGGCTACCCTCAAATGAGTTCAAAATGTTTTTTAAAATGACCTCTCAAAAAGGTTTACAAAAAGGTTTTCAAAAAGGTTTTCAAAAATCACCAAAAGCTTTTTCAAAAACCCTAACTAAACCCTGACTTAACATTGACAGAACTCGGACCGAGTTCGGCCAGAGTTCGGCCAGAGTTCGGTTGGTGGCCGTTGTGATTTTGAATCTTTGGAACTTGGTCCTCCTGCAGTTGCGGATTTGACCGAGTTTTGCTCAAAGAGTTCTGTCCGAATTCTGCCCGAATTCTGACAGAAGTCTGCCTTTGGAACTCCTCTAAATAGAGAAGGATTTCGATCATTTCAATTCACTCATTCACTTTCAATCTTCCTCTATCTAAAGCTTTCAGTCTTCCAAAGAGTTTTCTAGAGCTTTCAATTTCAGATCCCAAGCCAGTTACAATTCTCTAGTCAATTTGCCAGTACGGTACGGTCTAGAAGTTACTGAGAGATTGTAATCAGAAGGCTTGATTGAAGAATATCTCTTCACATTTGAAGTTGGACGAGTTCTTCGTATCAAAGCTCGCATTGTAGAAGTTGCAAGGACTTCGTAAGAAAACTTACGGTTTTTCCAATAGTGGATTCAACTGGTAGCAAGAGTTCTACCGACTGGATTAGTCCTCAACAGAGGGATACCAGTATACATCGCTGTCTTTGCGTTTGCTCTCTTAACTTTGCCTTTACATTATTTCAGTTGTGATTAATATTCTGTGTGTGCTAACATTTTTAATTAGTATTTTTCCGCTGCCAACTCTATTCACCTACCCTAGAGTATTACGCTTTACTATTTCGTTTCTACAGACACCGAGAAGACCAAGGCAATCCTTGACATGAGTCCTTAGAAGAATTTGATAGAACTTTGAGGCCTACAAGGTCGTCTCGCATACATCTGAAGGTTTTAGGAAACCTTTTCGGACGATCCAACCCTTTACCAAACTCATTAAGAAGGGAGTCTCTTACGTCTGGACGGAATAGTGTCAAAAGGCATTTAACGACATCAAAGCCTATCTCAAGAATGCTCCAGTCTTGGGTGCACCGGTGGCAGGCAAACCCTTCCGACTCTACGTCCGCACAATTGATCATTCTTTCGATGCTCTACGCTCAGAACAATGATGCAGGCTACGAGCAAGCTATCTACTACCTAAGCAGGACAATGATCAGGGCCGAACACCGGTACAAGCCCATCGAGAAAGAATGTCCAACTCTGGTATTTACCATTCAAAAGAATCGTCATTATGTATCGGGTCAGACGATCCATGTCATCTTTCGAGTCGAACCACTCAGGGTCCTCATGATGAAGCCAGGAGCACTAAACTCTCGGTTAGCTACATGGATAATACTATTGACACCGTACGATATGGTATTCGTTCCACAAAAAGTTGTCAAAGGTCAAGCGTTAGCCAATTTCTTAGGTGCACATCTAATCCTAGAGTCATCCAAACTCTATGAGGATATTTCAGATGAAGTACTGGAATCCAATGTTGCCGAAGAAAACTCCATCTGGTGGATGTTCTTCGACGGTGCCTCAAGAACAGGCCCCAAGGGTCAGATCATCGTGGGAGTGGGGGTAGTCTTGATCTCTCCAGATAAGCTAGTCATCCAGCGTGCGTATTCCCTTACAGAGCCGTACTCCAATAATGTGGCGGAGTACAATGCCCTCATTAGGGACTCCAGTTAGTAAGACAACTGGGGTAGAATGCCTTGAGTCCTAAGGCAATTCGAAATTCATTGTCAACCAGTTCCGGGGATATTATGAGGTTCGCCATGAGGACCTGATTCCTTATCATAAAGCAGCTTTGGACGTCATTTCAACTTTCACCGAGTTCTTTATGAGCACATACCTCGGTTACAAAATCTAGAGGCGGATGCTCTGGATAGCCTTGCTGTCTCATTGGCGGCACCTCTCGAACTCAACACTTCACTACGGTAATTGGCCAGGATCTGGTGTGTCCAAAAAATAACATGCAGATGTGTCTGAGTTATACCATGCCTATAGATGCCGGTGTCAACATCAGAGACTGGCGATTTCTATTCATAGATTTTACGACCTACGGGATCCTCCCAGACGATCCAAAGGAAGCCGTGTCTGTCAAAAAGGTGCTCTCGCTGATTGTACTATGACACAACTACCAAAATGTTGTATCGTCGTTCTTACGATGGACTTCTCCTTTGATGTTTGTCAAACGAGGAGGCAGCCAAAGCTCTGCGAAAGGCTCATGATGGCACCAGTGGAGCTCATCGACTCGGCCCTAAGCTAGATGACAGACTCCGACGTATGGCCTATTACTGGCCTACTATGATGACAAATGCTATTGAGTACGCCAAAAATGTCGTATTTGCCAGTTGCACGCTGATATCCGTCGACCCTCGGAGTTTCTACATCCTAAGGTCGCTTCCTGGCCATTCAAAGCCTGGGGTATTAATAAAGTAAGACATATTACCCCTCCTTCATACAGAGGACATCGCTTCATCTTAGCAATCACCGACTACTTCTCTAAGTGGGTGGAAGCAGTATCTTTGTCAGAGGTGAAGAGCTCGAAGGTGATCAGCATCATCAAATATCATCTAACCATTTCGTGGTACCTCGGAGGATCATCCACGACAATGGCGCACAATTCATAAGTCATGCGTTCAACAGGTTCTGCGCTAAGAATCGCATTCAGAACGTGGCATTCCACTACTTAAAATTCAGCAACAAGTGGATTCGCTGAAGCGTTTAATAAAACAATCCTCAAACTACTCAAGAAAGTCGTGTCATCTAATAAATACGACTGGGATAAGAAGTTGGGCGAATGCCTTTGGGATTTCTGTACAACGGTACGGACTTCGACGGACAACACACCATTTTCTTGGTCAACGGGAGCGAAGCACTGCTGTCTTTTGAAATCCAAATCCCATCACTATGACTGGCCATTACGAACTAGTTGACGGAGGAAGACAATCAACGTCGTCGGTTACAAGAGTTGGAGGTGCTGGACGAAAAATGCCTCTTGGCTCATTAGTGCATCGAGCTCTATCAGGCTCGTATTTCACAGGCTTTCAACAAGAAGGTCAAACAAAGGACTTTCTAAGTAGGTGACCTTGTCCTATCAGTCAGAAGGCCAATGGTGATGACTCATAAGACACCTAGAAAATTGAACCAAAATAGGAAGGTCCTTTCATCATTTAGACGGTGTACCCTAACGGGGCCTACCGACTCGCAAAACCTAACGGAGACTTGTTCATGATACAATTAATGGCAAGTTCCTAAAAGAAGTACTATTCTTGAAACACCCAATATGTACTTCTATATCCCTAGCAAGAAAATCTATGAATTTTAAAATCAAATTCATACCCCTTGTCTGGAACCCACCTGTTCCGAGATATTCTCTTATCAATCCCCAGTAGAAAATATCCATGTCCATATCACCTCTGAGTTGTTCTTTGTATCCCCACAGATTCTCTTCTTACCACGTCCATATTACCTCAGAGTGAGAAAACTCTATCACCAACCCCATGTTTACCATGTCCACACTACCTCTGAGTAAACATGTTGGTTTTTCTCTCAACTTATCATATGTACCTAAAAACCACGGTGCACCAAAGATGATTAAGTCCACAAAACCATGCATTCATAATAAAGAGTAAGTAATAGTTCTTTATTTTTTATCCTCAAAAGAGAGTAAAAGATTACATTTGTAGAAAAAGAAAACAAACTATATCTCAGCAAAATACAAGTAAGAAACGTTAAGACAAGAAAAGAAATTATTTATTTCCCCGAGAATGGCGACTACAAAAAAGTCGATGAAACACAGATTTAAAGAAAATGGTTACGATGGGGCAGGTACCACTCCTCAACCATCGCGCATATGAGGTTCCAACTGATTGAGGTCCACTACAGGAGTTGGGTGACTGGAGCTCCTAGTTCCACTACCTTCCGGTGCCGGTTCCTCCTTAACAGCGACTTCAACTTTTGGAAATATTTCTCCTTAATGGTCACAGTTCCTCTTTAATATAGAAAGACATCGCTTCCCCTTTAACGATGACCACATCATTTGTGACACTGCAACAAAGCAAAAGGGAAAGAAGAATTAGCAAAAAACTCAGCCTCTTTTTATAAAGTGTTGAAAGATATACGCAGTTTAGCATCGACACATATAAACTGTCGTGTATCAAAGTGTGTGCATCATCAGGACAAGAATTCCATATGCGTTAACTAAGATCCACCGCAGAGCATCCCCAGGACAGAAGTCCATGCACGTTGGTAGGAAAGCTTTGTCACATCATCAGTACCAAAGTCCATGCGCGTCAACACAAAAAAGCCTAGGCGCATCTTTATGGTACGGCTCCTACAGCCATACCCATGCACTTCAGCAAAGTAGTTTTGGCATATGTTATCAGATGGTTCCCCATCCATGAGTGTAAATGACAAGTGTCCATGTGTTTGATGAACTCCCACGCAGCGGATCAGCCACCGATAACATCCGTCATCCGCGTACGTCGCGTGCGTTGTATCCGCGACTTGGGGCTCTTCGGTGTCGGCCTCAACAGGCTTCTTGCCCTTACCTCTACCTCAGCTAGCAGCACCGCGAGGAGTTTTAAGGCAATTGCACGGAGAATTAGGGTTTTCTCTTTTGAAAAAAAACTCTAAGGAAGAAGATGAAAAGAATAGAATACTCTCCCTCTCTTACATCAGATGCCTATTTATAACTTAAGCCACGTGCATGAACCGATAAAATATGATGTCAGCGTCTCTTCGGGTCTCGTAGAACTGATTGCTGTATATCATCAAAATAAAGATCATCATTAATCATTCAATTCGAGGTGTTATTTTCATTTAAATCAAAAGAATATGTGCCAGCACAGCTATGCGCAAAACGACCATGCGCCCAAAATATCTACTACCCATGCTTCTTAGTTCAAAGTATTCTAAAAGTTGTGTAAAGTTTTGAAAACTTTGAAGGGGGCCATGTAGAAGCATAGAATTTTAGAATGCGCCACATATATTATGCGCCACACATAAGATAAATGTTAGTGCATCAGTCAAAAAGTGAGGATAAAAATGCACAAAAATGATTTTTATTATATGAAAATCTATTACATGTCTTTTTCCATCCATTACAAAAAAACTCTGCAGCAAGGCACATCACTCTGACGTCTCAGTCTAGGCGCATCACTCTGACGTCTCAGTCTAGGCGCATCACTCTGGCATCTCAGCATAGGCGCATCATTCCTTCTTATCAGAGCAAATCACTTCCTCGTCAACACATGAGTCCTTCGGCTAATTAAGCAGTTATTGAGAAACGTAAGTTGGCAATCAATCCAAACCCGGTGGCTCTTCTAGCATAACGGAAGTCGGGACACGACGACCCTAATCTTTGCATGCAACAGGCACCCAATGCCATCTTATACAAGAACACTATCGACAAGGGCCACGAGCATGAACTGATCTTTCCATAGCGAACCAAGCATATCTCAGTCTTCTGAAGGAGTTTATCATCAAAGCTTCTTTGAACGAGGAAGATTCACAAACCGTAGTGCAACGTCTCTCCAAGGGGAGGATCGGTTAAGTTCATCTTGTTGATAAGTTGGGTGGAACAAGAACAAACTCTCTCTCACCGCTGCTATTTATAGCTAAGGCATAAACCAAAGCCATGAGCCAAGTGCCAGGCTATTCGAAGTTAATGTGATGAATATGCATTGATGGCAATGAACCTGCCACCATAAATTAGCTAAGTCAAAGTCATCAAGTTTGGCCTTGAAATACTCAAAATGTGTTGGCCAAGGAGATGCACCCAGCGACTGATGCACTCTCCAAACATATTCACCATACAGCCGATGCGTCCTAAGGGGAATTCGCCTCACATGTGATGCACCCACCTAAGCTCGTCACTCATCAAGCATTTAATGCTATGTGACAGAGTCAGTAGCACGCATCTTGAAGCCTGAGGACAGCTTTTGCAAAAATAAAAAGACGCAATTATCATCCTTTGTTGGTTATGGCTGCGCTATCCACGTGGCCGACTGATCACTCGCATACACCTCAAATAGCTATGTGTTCAGATTTTGCATGCACCTCTAGGGCCATGCACCCAGACATGCTTTTGGCCCCTAAAAGTCAGATGATAAGTCTCCTTATGCGTCAGATCCTAGGCGCCTCCAAGCAAATTATCCTGCACCAAATCTAAGATCTTTGAACAATAGACATGCGCACGTGTCATTTACTCAGTTCTGCCTACGAATGTGCCAACCACCCAGGATCTCAGTAACAACCAAATCTCAACAACTATCACGTGTCAGCTCTTCCGAATCCCAACGGTACAGTTCAAACAGATTCAATTCTAGCTTTCTGGCATATCTCCATGTGCCCAACAAAGTCAGACACGTGGCATCCCTACGTGCCAAATCTGAACGTATATAAAGAAGGATCACCCCTTCATTCAACTTCAACCACTTTAATATTCTCAAAAATTTTAAGAGCTTCAACAGCTTCGACTCATCACCTTCCAGAGCAACTCAGACCTTCAGAGAGTTTGAAATAGTCGTCAGATCGTCAACGGAGTAAGAAATCACCTCTCCATCGCCACAGTTCCAAAATAAAGACAAAAGTGTATTCGAAGGATTCCATCGAGATCCTACATTGCACTTTGTTCTGTTTGTTATTTATAAAAGTTCATTCCCAAACTTTTTAATGGCAAACAGTCCTATATATGCCTTAAACATAAATGATCATACAGTCTGAACTAAATATATGGCAAAAATATCAGTTTCTTTATGTTCTTGGGAAATCATTAGCATGCAAAAACGACAAATCAAAAATCACTTTTCTTATCAAATGTACTCAATGGAAATCATTTTAATTTTTTGTAATACACTTACCAAATCAATTTGGCTTATAAGAATTCTACTAATATTTTTTGCAGCACCATTAATTTTAAAGATAAACAAGAGAGTTACATAAAAAAGAGAAATCAGTACAAAATAATCATTAATATGTTGATATATCAATATTACTTGTATACGATATTATTTTCTATTATTTCTTCCACACTGTTCCATGATATACACACTATATGGTAATTCATGAGAAAAGTTTGTATTGAATAACTTCAAGTTATCATGTTAAGTTAAACTTGTGTTCATCTTAACTGTTTTTCTGATAATATAATTAAAAACTTCTCTTGCTAAAATAACAAATCATAGTAGTAATAGTATCCATATCCCCTGCTTACTGGTGTGATCCATATAGACTAGATGTTATAAGCTCAGCCTTGCTGCCATCAATCAAAATTAAAAATCGTACCATTTGTCTTGACACCACTCACTAGATTAAGGTAGCAACAAGTATTTGACCTTCCAGGTTCAGTGATCAGGTACAAATTTATAGAAGGAACCAACTCATGCACCTACAAGGGGACATGAATATCATCAGTTTATGGAGTGAGGACACAATATTTGTTTGCGTTTTTAGTTTGATTTATGTGTTAGTAAATAAAAAGCATGGTTATTACATAGCCTAAAAATGGAAAGTAGCTGTATTAGAAATGAATGATTGACACACGTGTAAGTGTGTGAATTATGCCAAAGCTGATCACTTTGTTAAACCCAGAACCCATGGTCGGTTTTATTAAGGTACTAGTCAACAACACTGCTGCAAGTGGACATGCACAATTGTTTGCCAAAACTTGTGGAGCATGTTCTAGACATACCCAAATCCAGATAGAAAATAAAAATTAACTTTAGGCGAATGAAGGTTTAGCCTATTGGTCATAAATGATATTATAAGCCATGCTAGAAAAATGAACACCTGAACACCACAAAAACAACTAAATTGGAATGGAGTATATTGAGCTTACAGTGGTAAGATTTATCGATGTTGGGAGGACTGCTCCTGTATTACAGTAATACATCCCTAAACCACCATCGATGTTTATGTACTACACTCAAAACATTCTTCTTGTATTTTTTTAAACATAGTTCACCATGAGAAATCACATCTTTCAAACTATCCACCTGAACAACGATAATTGAACCAAAAATAAAAAAAAAGTAATTGTAACTATCTTATGAATAAGTTTTCACATCATTGTCTATGATTTGTCAATTGAATGCCAGTTTATACTAGTTATGCTCCTATTATAAATTCACCTATTTGGTATGATCAACCTCACTGGGATCTGATGACGATCGCTTCATACAGAGCCGCCGCCTTATCTACGGTGATGATTACTCTTCCATCGACAGAAATAACAATTTAGAAGTAGTGGTACTCGTCGAACATGAAGGGTGCATGCTACCTTTGGAATTGGTTGCCAGATCAGTACATAGAGTAGTATGATGAGAGATCGTTGAATTAATTTCAAGACGACATTTTTCAATGTAACTTAAGGAGGACCAGAACATTGCGAAAGCTTTTTTTCATGCACCACCCATCCCCTCCATTGGCTATTTCTTGAGTTAGTATAGAGAGAAAAAAGAAGTGCAAAAATTGCAGATAGAATTAAATACTAGCATGCTAGAATTGCATTCAGAATAAATTGTTAACACCATTCTTCTACCCGGTGCTTCCACTAATGATTAGAAGCAAGTATTGCATGGTGCTTTAAAAAAGGAAACACAGAAGTTACAAGAATCAAACAATACGAAGAATCTAAAGAGTCCTAGGCCATAATGAACAAAAGAGACCGAAGCCCACTAAACTCAAAAATCCATCATTGTGAACAAAAGTAGGCATCTATGGGTTCCTTCTTCTATCTTGTTTTATTTTTACTCTTTCTTAACCCCATCATCAAATTGAGGTTTGATTTTGGTTTTTAGGTGTTTCAAAGTTCTGGTGGGATAATTTGTTTCACGGATCACTTATCCTGCAACTCATTAAGACTATTCTTTAATTTTCTCTCCAATACACAGGAATAATTTTCATCAGTAATCAAAATTTAAATAGTTCAAAAAGCTTAGTAGTTCAGAATGGACTTACATTACCTCAAATTGACAAAAGGAGCAAGTCTACCAAAATTAAGCTTATACAATACTAGTTACCGATCCATAGAATATAGCTCCAACCTCTGAAGTAATGTGCTACTACAAAATAGCACAAGATCTTGCTAGACTCAATCTCTACCTATGAAAAATATCTTAAACAAGAATAACATAGTTTAGAAATACAAACTATATGACAGAGTAGTAAAGAATTAGTAGACGAGTAAAAAGAACATCTCAGTGAATAGGAAATACACAAGAAATAACTATAATAACTATGCATTTTCAAGTACTAGTGTTGACATGTGATTGGCTTGGGAAGTTGCACAATACAATAGTGCCTGGCTAATCATACTTGGGAGGTATAATTAACACTCACAATACTTCTCTTACACAATAAGGGAATGATCACACATCTTGCTAGTACTTCCCCTATCCCGACTAGTAAGAGGATCCAAATTAGGACATCACAATAAGCGAATCATGGTATAATGTCGATACGATAATCATGTACAATGAAGGTAACATCTCATGATCGAGGATCCAACTATACCAATCCATGTACCATCGTGTCAGAAATCAAGTAGAACATCACTAAGTACATAATCATAGTAATATCAGATAATAAAAACTATCAGAGAATGTACTCGCCTGTGGTACTGAGCAACGGGGGTGGATCGATGTCTAAAATGAGTGACAAATACCTAAATATGGAATAATGTCAATTGGTGTTTGGAGGGATAATCAGTGATATCTAAATGAAATATGATTTCTAGGTCAATTCTAAGTCATGGAGGTCAAACTAGGTCAATTTCTCGCTTCTATGGTCAAAATAGGTCAAATTACCTAAAATATTGACTTTTAGGGTCAAACTAGTTAACACTAGTCAAAACTAGGTCATACTAAGGTTTCTAGATCCATACTACCTAGGAATAGGGATACTAGGTACCCAACATGCATATGGACTCATATGGCCCATTACCAATATTTTTACCGCTTACCCTATATACAAATGTATCATTATACCTACATATACCTAGTACATGTACCCCAATTACCTACCTATGCACATTTTCCTACCATATGCATTGCCTATACCCCTTCACATAATAATTCTAAAACCCTATACATACACTATGATGCCCATTACCTTATGGATTTGCCCTTTAGCCAAAACCCCATCCCATTTACCTATGCTATTACCCTTATATATATTATCTAGAAAGATAATCATTGTCTATATATATACTTTTACGTACATCCACATACACTATATGTATCAATATACCCTATACTCTATATCATAATACCAAGATACCCTACCCCATCCATTAACCTATTAGTTATCTATGTATCACATAGATACACATTAGGAAATTCCATACCTATATGCTTATACATATCACCTATACACCATACCATATACCCATTCTTATTTATTTAGCATTCTTCATATATATATATAATATATATAGATATATTATTTATTTTATTTAGCATTCTTTATATATATATATAATATATTATATATATATATATATAAATATTATATATAATATAAATTATATATATATTTTGTCCATAGATTGGTACCCTAGTACCAATACCTTAGTACATATATATAATATATATATATATATATATATATAATATATATATATATATAGTCCAGTACTATCTAATGTTATCATAGTTCATAGATTGGTACCCTAGTACCAATACTTTACCTAATACCTATCTAGGTAACTTGGCATTTGGACCGACCTAATATATCTATATATAATATATATAGATATAATATATATATATATATATATATATATATAGATATATATATATATATATATAGATATATATTAGGTCGGTCCAAATGCCAAGTTACCTAGATAGGTATTAGGTAAAGTATTGGTACTAGGGTACCAATCTATGAACTATGATACATTATATATACTATAATATAATATATATAATATATATATATAGAATATCTATATATATATAATATATATATATATTATATATATATATATATTATATATATATATATAAAAATATATATACATAAATATAGATATATATATTTATTATATAAATATATACTATATATATATATATAGATATATATATCTATATAATATATAATAATATATATATATATATTATATATATATATAGATATGTATATATGAAAATAAAATAAGATGCGGAAGCCAGGGGCCGCCTCTGCTCGCCACACCGTCCCTCCTGGCGGTCAGTTGGCTCGGATGGCCGTTTGGCCCTCTTGGTCAAGACGCGCTCTCGGCGTCTTCCTCCCCTTCGGAGGACTCCTCGCTTTCCCCTACCCTAACCCCCTGGTTGGTCGGCCACGCGCAGCTCCCCGCCGGCCTCTATTGGCTCCCCGCGGCTGCAGCTGGCTCCCCCCCTCCTCTAACCCCATCCTCCTCGCGTCGTCGACCTCCCAGGCGGCTTCGGCGACACCGGCCAAATCCGACCCCCTCTCGCCGATTTTGCTCCGCTTGCACTCCCGCTCCGCGCACTCTCCTCCCGCCGTAACTACTCTCCCGTGCCGTCACCGGCGCCCCTGGCGTCCCCCCTGCGGTGGCCTCCTACTCCCCCGCAGGATCCGCCCCGCACCCCCCTGACTCCGCCGCGGCGGCCGCTTTCTTCCTTCTCTGCGCTGCAGTGGCCCCCAACCTCGGCCGCGCACTCCCGTGCCCTCCGGCCTGGAGCGTCCTCCCCCTTTCCTCCTCCGGCTCCTGGGTACGCCGGGGCTCCGCCCCTCCTCCAGCCCCGGTCTCTCCCTGGCCTACTCCCCGCTGCCGGCCCTCTCCCTTCTCCCACGAGCGTTGAGCCCCCTTCTTGGCGTCCGTGGCCGCGCAGCGCCCCTTGCTGTGATCGACCTCTCCGTCATCGGTCGGACGAAACGATGCCTGCGGTGGCTCCGCCCCCGCTCACCCCCTGCTCGCCCCGCTCCTCCCCCCCCCTCCGCGCTCCCTCCGGCGCCTTGGAGGACCCCTCCTCTCGTCGTTGCTGTGCTCTGTTGCGCCGAACAGCCTCCCATCTCTCCTTCGCCGGTCGAGCATCCCTCCCGTCGGCAGGCCTTCCCATCTCCTTCTCGCCGGCCGACCTCTCCCCTCGCCGGGATTTCCCTCCTCCTCGAAGTCGTCCTCCCATCCCTCCCTGGCGGCGGACAACCCCTCCCACCGGAGTTGTCGGCTCCCCAGCCTCTTCGTTCCGCGAGCCCATCCTCGGGCAGTAGACCCAACCTCGGCAGTGCACACTGCTTCCCCCCTCGGGCGCAGCGCTTCGCGCTTACCCATTTGTTTTCAAATTTTCGATTTTAAAATTCGTTCAGTGAGTTTTTCGGAAAAAAAAACTTTTCAGGATCCTAGTTTAGGGTTATACCCACATTTTGTATGAACTTGGGTCTACTCCCAGTTCCAATCGATCTCCGTTCAGGTTTACACCCACACTTTGTAGGAACTTGGGCTATCTTCCGGTTCTACCCCCCCGTTCTATTTCAATGAAGGCTCTAGCCATTATTTAAAAAAAAATATAATATATATATAATGTATAATATATATATATAATCTATATAATATATATATATAATATAAAAATAAATAATATATATATATATATATATATATATATATTTTACATACATATTTTTTTTAATAGAACACTAGAATTTTATTGATTAAAAGTGAGTTCCAACTCAGGTTACAAAAGGAGCATGAAGCTCATATTCAAGTGAATATCTGCTATCACTCAAAACCATCTGTAGACTAGCATGAGAGCAGTGAGCCATCACCTTCTTGATCTGTCTTTTAACCTCGAACACCAGCTGCTGACTCTCGTATAGAATCCTTCATAAGCCATTTATTCTATTTTTCTACAGTACCCAAACAATAGCCCCGACTGTGATTTGTTTTTGACCCCTCCCACATAACTGTAAACCTTTGTTCAATCGGTCCAATGTTGTTCTGCAGTCTAAGAAGATCAGTGAAGAAGATCCACACTCTGCAGCCAACTCTCCTTCCGATAGAATATGGCTAGAAGTCTCGCCTGTAGGACTCCTGCAACAATGACATGAAGCTAGTTGGAAACCTAACTTCTGAATGACGTCATCAGTCGGAAGTCTGCACCATAACACACGCCATAGGAGCACTGACCACTTAGCAGGAATACACGATCCCCATATCTGAGTAAATCTAGTATCAACATCATTCCGAGCCTGATACAATTCCAAGCTGAAGTTATAGAGAAAACACATGTTCAACCCGTGTCCAGATGAAATTTCCATGTCATCCTGCTCAGGTTGATCAATGTGAATGTCCCCTATCCCGACCCTTTATGATCCTTTTCCAAATGTGAGATGCATTATAGAAACAGTAGCTACTGAAGGATGGGAATAAGGATAGTACTTAGCTTTCATATATGTTACCCATAGAGAGGATGTCGTCCGAATTTTCTACCATAATTTAACTGAAAGATCGTCCAGTACATCCTGTAAACGTCGGATACCCAATCCACCCCTCGATCGGTTGAGTCACCTTTAACCAGGACACCCATGAACGTTTCACCCAAACTTGGAACCCCAGAGGAAACTTTGAAACATATCTTCAACTCTCTTAATGACACTTATAGGAGGATTACAAGCAGCCAATGTGTCGACAGGAATCGAAGTAAGGACTGACTTCAGCAGGATTAACCGACCACCCATCGATAATGCTTTATTGTGCCATCCACTGATTTTGTATCTGATCTTGTTAACTAGTTCATCGAACATAGCTGCATTACGAACACTGCTGTCATAGGAGACCCCAATAAGTCATAGGTAAGCTATTAACAGCCAAACGAGTTCCTGATATCCTCAACTCTTTCCACAGATATGCGATTTGATAGATAGATTCCTGATTTGCTGACATTCACCTTCTGGCCTGAGACTTCTTCGTATTTCTCTACTACATTCATCATCTTCTGGATAGATTTCTTTTCACCCCCTGAGAATAGAATTAAATCATCTGCATAAGCTAAATGTGTAATGATAGGGCACCACTAGGAGAATATAAGGACAAAACCACTGTTCTTTCTAAGATTATTAAGGTTACAGCTCAAACTTTCTGCTGCAATGACAAATAAGAGAGGTGATATCGGATCTCCTTGGCGCAGACCACACAAACTCTTGAAAAATCCTGAGGCATTACCATTAATCAAGGTTGAAAACCAACATTACTAGTAGATGTAATATCATTCAACCATTCATTGCAAAAACCCATTCTCTTCATAACCTTGTTTAGAAATGCCCAATGAACCCTATCATAAGCTTTACTTATATCGAGTTTAACAGCTACATTTCCTTCCCTGTACTTATGATGATCATGCTAACCATCTCCTGTGCCAACACCACATTGTCGATAATCTCACGACCCTTAATGAATCCACTTTGCTCTGGTGAAATCATGCGAGGGAGAAGAGGCCCAGCCTTCTTGCTATTAGCTTAGAAAATATTTTATTGATAAAATTGCAAAGACTAATTGGCCTATAGTCTTTTATCGACTTAGGGTCCTTTACCTTTACAATAGACAAGAGATGAGTGCTGGTGATCGATCGAGGGAATGCAAAGCCATCAAAAAAGATGAATAGCTTCAAGAATATCTTGTCCCACAATATCCCAAGTAGCTCGGAAAAATCTTCCTAAAAACCATCAGGGCCTGGAGCACTGTCTTGACCCAAACTCTTAAGGGTTTCAGTCACTTCTTCTATATCTGGTTTGGTCATTAGATTGATATTCTTCTTGTAATTGAAACTGGAATCGTGTTCAGAAAACAGGATCTTGCATATAGGAGCTGGCAGAAAAAGCATGCTGTAGAAATTATTGGCCTCATCTTGAATGTCCTGCAAAGTAGTGAGGGTCCTGCCTTCCTCCGTTACAAGACTGTGAATGAGAAGTCTATTTCTAGTAGCCGAGACACACGAATGGCAGAATTTGGTGTTCTTGTCTCCTTCACAATCCCATTTCACTCTAGCTTTTGTTTCCAATGATTCTTCATAGCTCACCCTTTGTTTTAAGTAAGCTTTAGCCTGCATCCAGTTCTCTCTCAAACCCTCATCCGATTCAAAAGCAAGCTCAGCAGCTAATGCACGATCTTCTGCCTTTTTCACTTCTTGGAAAATTTCCCCAAAAGTAGCGTGACTCCAAGACGATAAAGCTTTCCGAACAGCAGCTAATCGAAGACCAATCCTCACCATGCTATTAGGATTATTGACAGATGCCCATACTTGAGTCACAATATTAAGAAAATTCGCATGCGAAGTCCAGAAATTAAGGAAGCGAAATAACTTCTTATTAGAAT
>JANAVB010007596.1:7326261-7428761 GCA_029216955.1 Iris pallida
TATTGGGAGATGTATTCCCAATACAAAGCCCGTTGGACACGATTCAGACGTGGTTAGGACACAAACTCCTAGCCTATGCTCCCTTTCCTCAAGTGCTCCTCTAGCAATGACAAACTTCTTAGCCTCCTTGGAATGAAAATGAAAGGGATGATATTTGAGAATAGGCGGATTAGGGTTTGCTTCCAATTTAAATGAATTAATTAGAAAAGTAAGGAAGGTTATTAATGAATGAGAGGTTTATGTAGCCTCCTATTAGGGTTAGGGTTAGGTTTAGGAATAAATGATAAGACTTAAAAGCCCCTCTCCATGTCATAAATAGAATCTATACAACTAATGGAAATATTCTATTCTTTAATCTAAAGAAAATGACTAATTAACTAGTCTAATCATGACTACTCTAATTAATTAAGCCAATGGGTCAACCCAAGTCAAGTTGGGTCCACTGACACCAAGTCTAATAAATAGGCTACTCAACCAATCAATAACGTATATAATTATAACAATTATTCACAAAATTTAAATAATATAAAATTGAGAAAAGCACCCTTATCTGGAAAAGTAATATTTACAATCATACCCTCCTTAGAAAAATTTTATCCCCAAAATTTAAGGATGGTTGTACCCTTCTCTAGGTCAAGCCCCCAACAAACATGGTCTATGAAACTCCTATCTATAATCATACAATTCAATTGAAAGAAAACAAATATGCATGGTTATGATCTTACTTGTCATGATATTAAAGTCTCGAATAGGTGTTACTACTAACTTCACTAACTATACTATAGCATAAGCAATCTACAAGGTGCCAATGAAGCGCTCAAAATAATAGATAAAAATGAAGGAAATAACAAAACAAAACTAAACTAAACAAAAGAAAATAAAATATGCTAACCTATCACTTGTAGCATCGGCCATCTCAACTGTTAATGTAAAAGCCCTATCCTGCTGGTGTACCCCTCTACGGGTGCTGGACATTGTGTTGTGCCACAGGTGGCCTAGAAGGACCCCTTTGGCATGGAACTGCACCCTGAGCTTAATGGTAAGGAGTGAGGAGAAATTCCTTCACCTGGTGTCCCGCAGAGCCACAGTGCAAACAGAGTCCAAGTCTTTTCCTGAGCTCTCCCAAACATGACCCGGCTTCTTACAGAAGTAAGAAGTGGAAGCCTGCTGAATTGGGGCTCGAGCAATGCGTAATGTTGTTGCTGAACCGGACCTCTAGCTGGTAGATGATACTCCTGCTGGGGCTGGAAGACTCTCTACTGAATATGGGGACACTTTGTCGGTCCTGCACTGCCACTAGTCCTACCTAAATCATTAGGGCTGGAAGACTCTCTACTGAATATGGGGACACTTTGTCGGTCCTACACTGCCACTAGTCCTACCTAAAGCATCGTTTCCTCTCTTGCTACTGAGGTCCAAGTCCATCTCAGCAATCTAATCATCTATCAAGTTGTGCTCAAAAGTTGTTGTGCGATGCCCAGAAGTGCGTGACATAACTTCACTGTTCAGACCCTTCTTGACCTTTCGGGCCCGATCTCCTGGGTCCCGAAACATGCTCTTCGTGAAGCGGCTCAAGCGACAAAACTCTGTGGCATACTATCGACTGACAAGCTCCCCTAGACCAAGTTAAGGAACTGACTCTCTAGGGCTCCCAGAGCTACTCAGAAAAGAACTTCTCTTTGAAAAGCTTTATGAAAGCCTCCCAAGTAATTCCTGCCATGGTAAGCATAGGCTCTGTGCGATACTATGTGAGTGCAATATCGAATAGCTGACGGGCGGCTACCTCGACCTGTAAACTCTCAGAAATCTGAGCCAGTGACATAATCCTCTCAATGTCCTCCAACCAGTCATCCTCATAGAGTATTCCCTCGGTACCTTTGAACTCCCGAGGCGACATACTCTTGAAGTCCACAACAATACCTGACCTCGCCTGTTGTTGAACTGGAGCACCCTGAGGCTGGACGAGCACCACCTTCTCAACTATAGCTAATGCTAGTTGGTGGACACTCCCAATACTCTGGCGCATCATCAGCTTGCCGCTGATGTGCCTCGACCTAGGCTCTCTGAGCCTTCCTCATCTGCTGAAACAACGCAAACGTCTGCGCTGCCTCTGTCGATGCTGGAGGTGGCAGAGTTTAAACACCCTAAAATTTTGAGAAATTTTTATTATTTTTAATTAATATATTTTATAGTATTTTTAATTTATTTAAATAAGCTTGATTTTAAAATAAGATTTTGTTATATTAAAGATACATGTATTGCTATGTTATATGTACATATAGGAAAATTGGTACAAGATTTTGTACTAATAACACAAATAGCAAGAAATTGCTATATTAGGTAAAAACTTGTGCCAAACTATTTATTTAATTATCTAGAAGGTATTTTTGATTTTTTAGAAATTTATAGGGATTTATTGGATTTTTGTGAATATATATAAGTATATAATTATATAAGGAATAAAAATATAAAAATAATCTCCTATTCATTAGTGTTCATAATGGGAACAATAAAGGTAAGGTCCGGCCCTTCTATGTTAGCAACCATAGTTTAGCGAGAAAAAATATTTCAAATCAGGATCGACTTAAACCAAATCCTATCAAAACTCCTTCCATATGACCGTAATTTGATTCTCCATGGTTCAAAAATAACCTTATCAAAATAGGATTGGAAATCTCGATTTAAAACCTATATAAAGTCCCATATTGGTGGTGCTAAACCAAAAAACTTGGACAACACCCTTCATTCAAAACTCGACCTACGACCTTGCCCACTCTTCACCTACACCCCCACACCCTACACACGAAACTACAACCGCTTGTATGCCGCCGGTGATTGCAGGACCATCGCCTGCACAAGAGACAATAGAGGTAGCAGTAGTTATAGGAAACACATCAAGGTACCCTTCTTTCGAACCTAAATTCTTTGATTCCACTCGGTGGTTTCTAATTCCGTAAAATCCTATAGGAAGCCTAGTTGACCTTCTTGAAACCCCTTTAGATAGATTCGGGAATAGTTAACCCAATTGTCCAAAAATATGATGTAAAGATCATCAAAAACCTGTTTAAAAATAGGGCATAAACCAGTCTAACACCTAATATTAGAAGGCAACTAAATATCATATTATAGGATATTTTGGAAACCTACTAGAACAGGTTCGTAGTATATAACCGAGTTTAAAACCAATAAATTAGTTGCACATATCTATAATTATCTTGTGATAAAAATTAGTTTCAAAAGTGGGAAAAATAGTTTTTAAAATCATAGAAGTTTGAATTTTTTTATCGATACGACGTGCGACTCGACAAACCGGGCAACGTGGTCACGAACCGAAAGTATCGAAGGGTGCTTAGCAACTTCGCGAACATGCAGGATTTGACGGAACATGATTTTGTTGGCTATGCGCGATGAAATCAAGATGTATCGGTCGAGGTACCTCGTATCGGCCTCTTTGTAAACTAGCTTCGTGCACGTTCGTCATCTCCAGACGAAACTTGCGCTACTAGGCTCATGTCATTTTTTGGTCATGTGAGTCATGTTTCGTCCAATTATGAAAAGGTTGACCGGAATACTATTTTGGCAGGCCCATGTCACTACCACTTTCTAGAATGAGGGTATTTTAGTAAATATGAATTTTTGATTATTTTAATATTATTTTAATTGGTGTAATGTGATTTAGACATTTTATTAGTGTAGCCTTAGCACAACTTTGCCTAGAGACTAACCATGACATAGAGACCTAGCTAGCATGTTTTGATTAGTAATTAGATCCTAATCTGGCAAGGAATGACTTAAAGACCATTTGGAGATTTGATTTAAGGTGTTAGTTTGGGCCTTTAGCTTGCGGGCTTCTTTTTACAACATAGGAAGAGGAGTTGGGCCTTCGTGACTTATCCAAACCCTATCCCAATACTAGTGGCCAGCCATAGCAGCTAGAGAGGCTCAATCCCCCCTATATAAGTCATCATTAGGCCCCTTACCTCTTTTGTAACAAAACCTAACCCTAGTTTGTGTTCTTCCCTAAATCATTTCCATATTTTCAAATCTCCTCCAAATTGAGCCTAGTCTTTTGTATTGCACTCCCTTGCTATAGAGGAGATCATTGGAGGCTAGCTAGCAAGGATTTGGGAGCTCTTTAAACTATAGCAATTGGAGAAGGACCTCATTCCTAAGCTTTTTTTATTAAGATCTAACTCTCAATAGGTAATAGCCCTAAACTCATTCTAATTTCTATTTTCTCTTCATGAATGCACGCATCTAGGCACCATGGACCTATAAACCAAGTTTGGTAGGATTTAGAGTCCATTTGGTATGCGTATCGCATGTGTATCGGAGTGCTAGTATAAGTGTTTGATGAAATGCCTCAAAGAATTGTTTTATTATATTTTTTAAAACAAATTTCATTTTCCTGTAGCCATTTATGTTTTATTTGGATTTCTGGAGCTCTGACTTAATTTCTGTGTCGCCTTCGTGTCCAAAATCGGATACGGGACATAGCACGACCAGTCATACTGTCCCCTACTACCCGATACTGATAACTGACACAATAGGACACGTGGATATGTGCCACTAGGTACAAATGTCGAGGACATGACTGACATCATATCCCCCAACTCTCAGGTCGATTGGTGTTGTGTCGAAAATGCAGTCGAGGCTACACGTATTTTGTACATACCGTGTACTATCGATCAGTGGGCTCTAATACGGGCTTTCCATTTCGACATGATATGTCTTGGGGTTTGTGCAGGCACCTTAGGACCTAGCCCTAGACCCCCTAGCCATGTGCATGAGCACGAGGCTCCTCGTGCCCCGTGTCGAGTCTGATTCAGCCCAATATTACCGTACGATACTGTCTTTTGTGTATTTTTCTGATACATTACTATTTGGTGTTTTTGATACTTCGTGTCCAGTTCAGGGACACATTGGGACTTGTGTGGACATGTGGGGTTTGTACCTACCACTGTACACATCTGTTCTACTTTTATTTCGAGTTTTGCTGTATTAATTTGATTTTGAATTGATATTTTTCATGTGAACAATGTTATCTCAGGCTTGGGGGTTTGTAATTAGAATTTTGAGTTATTAGTTTCCTGAAATTTGAATCCCAGTTTGCGATCTCAGTAATTTGATGATTAGTTAGTTGCTAGGATTAAATGTTACTATGTTATATATTTTCTCTTTATATATATTTTTCCTATATTTATGTCTATGTATGCACAGTATATATATATATATATATATATATATATATATATATATATATATATATATATATATATATATATATGATGGGGTTTTTGGTTCTCAGATTTTGGGCAGGTGTTGGTTTCATTCCCAGATTTGTGGGGTTGATAGCCTTGTTATATAGTTACATAGTAGTGCTTTGAATATATATATATATTGTATATGTATAAGTTTTCCTATGCATCTCTCTCTCTCTCTCTCTCTCTATATATATATATATATATATGTATAAAATATATATATATATATATATATATATATATAAAATAAATAAATAAATAAATATATATATATATATATATATATATATATATATATATATATATATATATATATATATATATATATTGAATATATATGTATGTATATTTTTACCTTGTATTATCTTATATATGTTTTGTGGTTGTGGGTTACTGTGGGATGTTCCTGAGGTTAGTCCGAGTTTAGGCTGTCCCTGAATAGCAGCACCCTCACCACAGCACAGTACACACACACACACACACACTACCACTTCTTCCCCCTTTCTCTTATATATATGTATGTATATATATATATATATATATATATATATATATATATATATATATATATAGTTGTTGTATATATATATGACATAGTGTATAATGTATATGTTATATATAGGTTAGCATATATGCTTATGTATGTTCATGAATATTTATGTATGTAAGTATGTATGAATACATGTGATGTTTGTAGCCTATGTTATATATAGATACTTATAGGTATAATATGTATAGTTTACCTATTAGGCTATGTTATATGGTTGACTACATATGTATTTATATAGGAGTTTGGTTAGACTTGTGTTTGGCTAAACGTAGACTAGTTTGACTATGATTGACCTAGTTTGACTAGATTGTTGACCAGAGTTGACCAAGAGTTGACTTTGGCCTAGAATGACCTAGAATCATATATAATGCATTGTAAACTTCATTATTACCATTGTGGATACATTGTGACCTGTGTTGTTCTAAATATGACTCAGTTACTCCGATTTGGACATCTATTCTCATCGGACATTCAGGATATCAAACGAGTATATTATCTGATCGTTTCATACTTTCTAGCACTTATATTCTTGCTCTAGATTAGTTTACTTGATGTTGTCAAGATGTTATCATGGATTAGTACTATATGGATCTTTTCATGCGATGTTATCCCCAAGCAGGTGCATCGAGTATTTTATGTTCATGTACTCTATCATGTAAATCATGTACTCTTTGGACTCGTATCTATTCATGTATACACATGTTCTCATGTGCCTTCATGTCTACTCATGTGCACTCATGTTCACATGAGCTTCTTGTATAAAGTAGCATAATCATGTACAATAATGTAACTTGAATGGATTCTTGTGTATTAATTGGGGTAGGGGGAGTATAAGTGGTTATGTGGTTAAATCCAAGTTGTGTAATCACGTACATGCCTGTTATACCATCATGTATAATGGAGTTATCTTAGAATAATCATGTGCAAACTATCCCGATTACATAACCATCTTATGCTCTAAATCACTTATATATATTCACTTACAGTTTTACTTTCCATAAAAACTGTCTCCTATTTTTAGATCTCTCTTATTTTCATTTACTTTTCATACAACATTTCATGTATCTTACTGTATTGCTTGTTTTATATTTTCTGTCATGATATGAACTGTTTGAGAGATATGTGCTCGTTCTTGTCCTGACTGGACTTGTTAAAAATATTACAAATGACACCGAGGAGTTCTGCCCTACTTATTATGGAGCAAGCCAAGATGACACCTGTGAGTTGGACCCACTGGAGGATCCAGCTCTAGCTGAGGATATCACCCCTACAGTTTAGACTAGATTAGCGAGGCTTATCTTATTTTATTATGACTTTGTATTTGACATTCTGAGTTGTATTATATTTTTGGATGTTGAGATGTTGTGTCATTTAGACACTTAGACTTATTTCCTTCTGTTTGTATGTTTCTCTTTGAGACTTCATATCTATCTATTCGTGCTATTTCTACCTTAGAATTATGATGGAGTTGTACCTTCTGTATTGTCCTCCGATTGGAGAGTATATCTTGTACATGTACATTTATACTGTGTTAGATGTATGTGACCTAGGACAGCATTCTACTACCGATACTATGGTATAGGCTGGACGTACCCACTTCTCGTACCCCTACACTGGGTGCGGGTCGTGACACATTTTTAGAGGTAGCCCATGCAGGTCGAGGGTCGTAACTAGTACGATTTTATAGTGGTACTCGAACTAAAGTATCACTACAGCCTGCAGTAGGATATAGGATATAGTTTTGGGGTACTCAATCACATTTAGGAAAAACTCTTATCTAATTCCTGCCATCTAAATTTTTGCTGTTAATTGCTTTCCTTTGAAATAAACTGTCATCCTTTCATTATATCGCTTATTTCTCAGTACTGATTTCCTTATTTGATCTGTCTCCAGGATGGTGCAGATACGATCTCATCATTTCGGCCCAAGGGATACCACCGAGAGGTCTGCCACCTCTCGTCTGGTTCAGTAGGGCTCTGGGGCCGCAGCTCCACTTATTCCATCTCATGTCAGAGCATCTACCACATTTGGGGGTGCACCTCAACCTGTTCGGAGGTCGACCCTAGTTATCCCAGATGTGTTCTAACAGCAGCCACCTTCGGGACCGATCGACGCCACTCAGCTTTTTGCCTTCTTCCAGCAGATGATAGAGGCACAGCAGCACCAGCCAGCTGATTTCAAGCAGGGCATAGACAATGCCCACCTGTTGGCTATGACAACAGTGGAAAGGGTTACCGCACAGCCGTAGGGAGGACAGGCACAACAGTAACAGCCGAGGACCCAGGGCATCCAGGACTTCCAAAAGATACGGCCACGAGACTTCTGAGGTTCCGAGGGGATTCTATATGCCGACGACTGTATCGAGCATATAGAAAAGATCATTCGACTGGCACAGATACCAACCGGGATTTAGATAGAGGCGGCGGGCAGCCAGATGTAGGACCTTGCTCGCATATGGTACCAGACAGACCCTAGAGTGGGCACAGAAGGGCAGACATAGGGAGCTTTCAAGAAGCTCTTCAAGGAGAAGTTCTTTTCGGATACAACACTCAGCTCCTTGGAGACGCAGTTTGAGAGATTGCTTTAAAGGAACCAAACCATAGAGGAGTATGCACGTGAGTTCTGTCTCCTTGGAAGATTCATTGAGGGCCTTAGCGAGACGGCGCAGGCTAAGAGGTTTAGGAAGGGCTTGGTCGAGGAAGTCAAGTCCTTGACCAAGAGCGACAAAGGCACTACCTTCAAGGAGATTCTGTCGTGAGCCATGGCAGTAGAGGACGACCTTGAGCTGAAGCTGAAGAGAGGTCGGGATGCACATGGAGCCAGTAGCAGTGGAGGCCAGGCCAAGAGGCCCTATTTTAGCAGTAGCAACACTTCCAATAGAGGCCATTCCAGCAACAATTTTAGGGACAGGGTCGTGCACCTTTTCAGCAGGTGCAGCAGCATCCGAGGCAGCGGCAACAGGCACTCTGGCATCAGAAGGCCACCATTTGCATCTTCTGTAAGAAGCCGGGGCATGGATGGAATGACTGCAGAAAGAGGCTAGGCAAGTACCTACTATACGGTTCAACGGAGCAACAGTTGAGGGAGTGTCCCATGTTTTTGGGACGTACAGTTCAGGAATCGTGAGCCAAGGCTCCGGCAGGGTAGCAGAAGGGACCACCGTTGCTGACACAGTAGCAGAGGTTCATCCAGCACTAGCAGTAGTCCAGGGGAGGCTAGCAGGGGCAAGCTTTCACCATGGTAGCTGAGGATACAGAGGCCATTGGACATCTGATTGCAGGTTCTATTCTTCTCGACACCATTCTAGCTTTTGCATTGTTCGATTCTAGCACTTTCCATAGCTTTGTGTCTATATATTTTGCTATTAGACACCATCTTATTTCTGAATCGTTCCCTTGGACTTGTAAGATCATGACTGGGATGGCATTATCCTAGTTAGTGATATTTATAAAGATCGAAGAGTTATTTTGGGAGGCCGAGATCTGGATATAAGTTTGCTCGTAAGGCCACTACCGAACTATAATATTGTACTCAGTATGTATTGGTTGAGCAAACATCATGCCAGCATAGATTATCGCGTGGCAGAGTTCTTTTGAGAATGCCAGGAGAGCCAGAGTTCGAATTCGCCAGACGGGAGGCGGAGCAGAGCAGCGGAGTCTTCTGCGAAGTTTCAGTAGGGGAGCTGACAGTGCCACATCTATTGATAGCAGAGTTCATGGATATCTTTCCAGAGGACATGCCTGGACTACCACTAGACAGAGACGTTGAGTTCTCTATAGACTTAGGGCCCGGTACAGAACCGATATCTCAGCACGTCTATAGGGTGAACAACAGCAAGTTGGTGGAGTTGAAGAAATAGGTGGATGAGTTGTAGGACAAGGGCTTGATCCGATCGAGTTTTTTAACATGGGGTACACCAGTACTTTTTGTGCCGAAGATGGATGGGTAGGTACGGATGTGTATCGACTACAGGGCACTCAACGACCTTACGATCAAGAACAAGTACCCGCTGTCTGTTCGATCAATTGAGTGGACCGAGGGTATTTTCTAAAATTAATCTGAGGTCAGGCTACCATCAGGTGAAGGTAAAGAGGGAGGATATCCCGAAGAGAATATTTAGGACACAACATGGCCAGTTTGAGTTCATAGGGATACCGTTTGGGTTGACTAACGCCCTGGTGGTGTTCATGAACCTAATAAACAAGGTGTTCCACCAGTACTTGGACAAGTTCGTGGTGGTGTTCATCGATGATATCTTGGTTTACTCGAAGACCGTAGAGGAGCATAAGGAGCACTTGAGAGTGGTTCTGGAGACTCTCAGGACGGATGAGCTTTATGCCAAACTCTCAAAGTGTGAGTTCTTCCTGGATCGGGTTGATTTCCTGGGTCATGTGGTGACTAGAGATGGGATCCCAGTTGACCCAAGGAAGATCACGGCAGTTGAGGCATGGATAGTACCGAGTTCAGTTACGAAGATCACGAGCTTCCTGGGATTTGCAGGCTACTACAGGAGGTTCGTTGAAGATTTCTCCCGGGTTGCAGAGCCATTGACTAGGCTAACCCAGAAGGACGCAGAGTTTATCTGGTCAGAGGAGTGTCAGGTCGCTTTTGATGAGTTGAAGAAACGGTTGACGACTGTGGACACACAAAAAGAAGAAAAAATGCTGTCTTTTCTTTTATTGGCGTAAGACACCACAAATCGAGTACGCCTGAGAGATCCTGCGCTGAGGATCCCCGAGTATAAAAAAGAATTCTGGGAAATAGGACGATGGAGATTGAACGACAATTGCTCTTTTACTCCGTTGATACTCCTATTACAAAAGTGGAAGAAAACCTAAGAAAATTGCTAACTCTCGGCTAACTGGCAAGAAGTGTTGCAATTTGGCTCTTAAAAATGCTCTCCGTTCTTTGTTTTGAAGAGGGATGAGGCCCCCTTTTATAGTCGTTCTTGGGCTGGAATGATATTATGCGCCCACATGAGGAAACACGATAGTTTCTATGTAGGCACATAGTCCTACTTTGGGCGCATAGGATGTAGGCGCATACAGGCTGCGAGATCGTGGGTTGGTCGTGGCATTGATGTGGCTGTATGCTTCGGTGCACGACTGCTCATGGAGACTGATATGGCCGTACACTTCGGTGCACATATTGATCATGGCTTTGACTAAGTCAGGCTTGGGTGCATAGACATGTTTTAGGCTATACGCCCTCCTTTCGGGGGAGTTAGTCTTGGGCGCACAAAACTTAACTGGCTGGATGCATAAAACTTTCACTGGCTGGGCGCATGGAGCTTCATTGACTGGAAACATGGAACTTCACTGACTGGGTGCATGGAGCTCCACTGATTGGGCGCATGGAGCTTTACTGGCTTGGGCGCATGGGGCTTTATTTACTGAAATTTTTATGCTTCTACAAGACCCCCTTCAAAGTTTTCGATACTTGAACAAGTTCGAAATACTTTAAAAGAAGCATGGATCATCTTCTCATGATGCAATGGGCACGTAGCACTGATCTCTCTCTTAGGCGCACCGTATTTGGCCAGTCTGTTAGAGAGATACGATTGTTGCAATCTTCTTCGAAATCTGATCTAACAGATTCATCGGAGCAGAATTTGAAGCGGTCCATCCTTCGTGCGTCGTCCACGTCAGTAAGTGACAGTCGCATAGTGTGCAGGAAGCTGATTCTTCACGTGGGCGCATAGGCCATTGTGGGCACATATAACGCAATGGGCGCATGGGCGCATACATCAAGTGGGCGTATAGGAAGTGGCCCGTGCCGATAAATCGGCCCTGATGGTGAGAGAAAGTTCATTATTCCCTTCTCTTTGAATTTTTCAGAAAACTCTTCGTCTTCCTTCTTTGAGAACCATGTCTCCCAAGGTCGCCAAGAGATCCGCGAAGGGCAAGGGGGCTGTGTCGAGTGACTCTTCTCCTACGACAGCGTCTTCGGCAGTCCAGGACCCGATTCTGGGTGAGGGCATGCTTCAAAAACAGTGTTTTGAGCATTAATTTGTGATGTTCAGACTTTTCTTCTGCCCAGGCGCATGCGCCTAAGGCAACATATTTCTGTGAGCATTACTATATGCCCACAGAAGTTATGTGCCAACACTGTGGTGTGCTATACATCCACGTGTTGCCATGTTACGTACCCTCTAAGCAGCGGCATGTTATGCGCCCATGCACTATTCGTGTGTATTGCGGCCGTATTTCTTATTTTGGTCGCATATCTCTTTGGGCGCATTAGAGTCTTCAGGACTTAGTTTTTTCTGAAGTTTTCTGAGTCTGACTTTCATTCTGCCTGTTTTGTAGGTATCTGGCCAGCAAATTTCTCCAGGATCATTATCGGCGATTCTAGGCATGGTAAAGATGCAACATTTGATGTACACATCAGAGAGCTCAGGTCTCTTCATGTTTTGTGAGGGTTCTGGCTAGAAAATTTCTCTAGGACTGGTATCGGCGATTCTGGGCATGGTGAAGATGCGACACTTGACACCCATATCAGAGAGCTCAGGACTCTTCGTGTTTTGGAAGGGTTTTCCTCAGTTGGTAGAAAGAACCTTTATACATCGAAGAGTCGGACGATAGTTGGGCATTACCGTGAAAGTTCTGCTTTCACGGTTCTTCAAGTAGGCAAAAGCAACCCTAGAGATGTTGTTTTGAAGGTATGGTCTCTTGAAGAAATGGGCCCACGACGTCCGCCATATGGAGGAGAGAAGGACATCATTTGCAGATGTTTTTAGCATGCATATTTTTCCTCCTCCGTGTAGCTTCTCGAAGGTTCAACAGCCTTGTTTGCTTGCTCAGCAGTAAAACATGACCTCCTTCGACGAAAGCGTGGTGCTGCCAAGCTGCCAAGCTATGGATTCTCCCTTCTTTTTGAAATCAATGTAATCCAGATGAAGAACCTTTTGTTTTTCTCATGAGATGTAGTCCTGTGAATATAACTGATTTTGAATAAACAGAATGCATTCACTCCCTTCTTTGCTTGTGATATCTGTGGTGATTGTGTTGGAGTGCCAATAATACAGCATTTGTGTAAAGGGTATCCCGTAGATTTTGTAACTTCTCCCCCTTTTTTGGCCGTCACGGCTCATGTATCCTTTTTTCGTCTTTTGATAGAATGTTTACGTACAAAATAAAGAATCTTTTCAAAAATGAATGTGGTTTTGTGAAATATCGATGCTAGAGGTAATTTGGACGTAGCTAGGATATTTCTGGTGGGTATTCCGCTGAGAATTTTTGATGTGGACCTATTATCCGTTTTATATTTGAATGATTCGAATATAGATAATAAGTTGAACGAAGCTTCTAGTAGAGGTAATATGGACGTAATAGCAGAGGATATTCTATATCTGACCAGAGGTAATACTGACGTGGAAAGATATATAGCATTAGGTAGGAGTGGATAGTTCAGAGGTAGTGTGGACATGACTATCTTTGATGAATGCTTTGCACAGAGGTTATGTGGACGTGGCAAAATATTTGATCATTCCACTAGGGAAATAATTATCAGAAAATAATTCAGAGGTAATAGGAAAGTGACTTGTTTTCATCAAGCCGAGTTTTGGACGGAGTCAAAAACAGAAATAACTCCATTGGGAAAATATTTAGAGGACCTATTATCCAGGGTGTATTCAAGACTCTTGAAATACGGATAATAGTTAGATAGTTTTTCTTTTGAATCACATAAATATAGTATTGTACATTTATATAACTAAACATATGTGAACATTATGTAAAAGAGGTTACATATAGTATTTCTTCAGGAACTTGTCGTTGATAGACATCATGAGCAAGTCACCATCAGGCTTGGTCAGCCGGTACACATCGTTAGAATACACCGATTCTATGATGAAAGGACCTTCCCATTTAGGCTGAAATTTTCCTTTTGTTTTGTGCGTCATGAACATCGATCTTCTTACTGCTAGGACCAGATCACTGACTTGGAAGATCCTTTCCTTTACTTTTTTATTGAAGGCTCTGGAAAGGCGTGCTTGGTATAGCTCAATGCGCTGTTGAGCTAACAAGCATTTTTCATCTAGCGCTTCGAGCTCCTGGAGTCGCAGACAATAGCTTTCTTCAGTAGTCACCTCGTTGGCTAAGGCTACCCGAAGAGAAGGAATCTAGATTTCTAGGGGAAGAACTGCTTCGCTCCCATAAACCAGAGAGAATGGCGTACTGCCTGTTGGAGTCCGGACCGTTGTGCGATATGCCCATAGACATTCACCGAGCTTCTCATTCTAATCGTGCTTATTTGAAGACACGAACTTCTTGAGAAGTTTTATGATAGTTTTGTTAAAGGCTTCTGCTAGCCTGTTAGCCGCTGGATTGTAGGCAGTAGAGGATACATTCTGGATTCGATTCTTATCACAGAACTGATAGAATGCATGGCTTGCAAACTGTGGACCATTATCATGGATGATCCTACGAGGTCGGCCGAAGCAGTAGATGATGTGATGTTTAATGAAACTGATCACGTTTGACGTCTTCACTTCGGTGAGAGGTATAGCTTTCGCCCATTTGGAGAAGTAATCGGTTATGGCTAGGATGAACCAATGTCCTTTAGAGGATGGCGGGCTGATTGGTCCTATGACGTCCATGCCCCAGCTTCAAATGGCCAAGATGCTACCGTCGGGTATAGAAACTTCAAAGGTTGATGAATGAAATCAGCATGGAACTGACAAGCTCTACACTTTTTTGCATATTCAACAGCATCTGCTATCATTGTGGGCCAGTAATAACCCATTCTTTTGAGGCGATCTTATAATTTGGGGCCTTGTTGATGTGCACCACAAACTCTATCGTGCGCCTTCCGGAGTGCATGTTTGGCTTCTGTGTCTGATAAGTATCGTAATAGTAGCCCGTCGTAAGAGCGTCGGTACAACATCTTGGTAGCTGTGTCGTAGTAAAATCTGAGGGATCGTCTTTGGATGGATACTGCTTCCTTCTGGTCCTCGAGAAGGATTCTATAGACATCATAGTCTATGAAAGGAAATCTCCAGTCTTTAGCATCGACGTTTGTTTTTGCTGCGTAACTATGATGAATATGCAAGGCATCTTTCACACAGAATAGTTCTCGACCAGACAGTGTGATCGACTGCTGGGTATTGATAGGAACGGTCAAGGAAGCTGCGAGACCGGCTAGAGCATCTGCTTCTATATTCTGTAGTCGAGGTACGTGCTCGATGAAGAATCCAGCAAAAGTAGATGCCAACTTAATTGTTGCTATGTGGTAGGGGATAGGATCTTCATGGCGAACTTCATAATCCCCTCGAACCTGACTAGCTATTAGCTTGGAATCGCCCTAAGTCTCTAGATAGTCAACTCCCATTTGCTTCGCCAATTGTAGATCGATTAATAAAGCATTATATTCGACCACGTTGTTGGTACATGGTTCCACGAGAGATATGTACGGTGTAAAACCAGATGATCATGTGACACAAGCACGATACCTACTCCAGCCACGATATTTCCTTTTGGTCCTGGTCTTGATGTACCGTCAAAGAACATTCGCCAAATGGGGATTTCTTCAGTTGCAGTGTTAGACTCCACCACTTCGTCGGGGATTTCGTCTTAGAGTTTGGACGACTCCGGTACCAGATGAGCTGCTAGGAAATCAGATAATGCTTGGCCTTTTACTGCCTTCTGAGGAATGAAGATCATATCGTATGGTGTCAACAACATTGCCCATGTAGCTAAACGAGAATTGAGAGAGCCCGGTTTAGTCATGAGTATTCTGAGAGGGTTGACTTTAGATATGATATGGATAGTCTGCCCAGACACGTAGTGGCGTGTCTTCTGGATGGCAAATACTAGTACAAGGCATTCCTTCTCCACCGGTGTGTATCTGTGTTTGGCACCCACCATTGTACGGCTGAGGTAGTAGATTGCCTGTTCATGAATGCCTTTATTCTTCTGAGCTAAGAGGGCGCCAAGGGAATGATCTATAGCACGGACATATAGTAAGAAGGGCTTCCCCATTATTGGAGCTACCAATACTGGAGGGCTTGTAAGATACGCCTTGATGTCGTCGAATGCGCGTTGACATTATTCAGTACAGACAAAAGATACGTCTTTCTTCATGAGCTGAGTGAATGGTTGATACCTTCCAGAGAGATTCGAAATGAATCGTCTGATTTAGGCTAGCCTTTCTTGTAGTCCGCGTAGCTCTTTGAGGTTTCTTGGAGGATGCATGTCGAAAATAGCCTTCACTTTCTCCGGGTCCAGATGTATACCCTTTGAAGTGATGACAAAACCAAGGAACTTGCAGCTGGAGACTCCCAGAAAAGACTTGGTTGGATTCATCTTGAGTTGGTGTGCACGCATTAGTTCGAACGCCGTTCTCAAGTCTTGGAGGTGGTTGCCCTTGAGATGACTTTTGACTGCGATATCGTCTACGTAGCACTCCACAGTTTTGCGCAAATGATCACAAAAATGGTGTTCATGGCTCGCTGGTATGTCGCCCCTGCATTCTTCAATCCGAAGGGCATCACCGTATAGCAGTATACCCCCAACGGTGTTCGAAAAGATATGTGCTTCTCATCGTCGGAGAACATCTTGATCTGGTTGTAGCCTGAGAACTCGTCCATGAAGGACATTCTTTCGAAGCCATAAGTATTGTCGATCATTACGTCGGTTATCGGTAGAGGGAACTCGTCCTTCGGGCATGCAGAGTTCAAATTACGGTAGTCGATACAGACCCAAACTTTACCGTTCTTTTTCATTACTGGAACAATATTGGCAACCCAGTCTAGGTGTTGTTCCTCGCGAATAAATCTACTAGCAATGAGCTTCTTGACTTCATTCTCGATGGCTTCCATGATGTCTGGTCGGAATCGTCGTTGCTGCTGCTGCTTCGCTGGCTTAGCTTTAGACAAAATATTCAGGCAATACATGGCAACTTTAGGGTCCAAGCCTGGCATATCTTCATAGCTCCATGCGAAGACGTTGATGTATTCTCTTATAAGTTGTATAAGAGATTGGCGTTCATCGTCAGATAGGCTTTTGCTGATAAAATTTGGTTTGAAGGATGCTTCGTCTCCTAGATTGACTTGGATGACTTCGTCTTCGGTAGTTGGTTCCCGTTGTTCGAAGTACAGCTCCCACCTGGTGCCCATCTTTTGAGCCTATTGTTCGAGTTCGATTGATTGGACATCGTATGTAATTTGGTCGGCAAAAACCATGTTGACGGACAAAGTTGCTTTGAACATATCATCGACGCTGGAGTCTGAGTCCCAGAGGAAGGAATCAGAAGAATGAGAACAACGATTTACTTCATCATCTGACCTTTCGGGAGTTGTTGTAGGAGAGACATAACCCAAACCAACACCGCTTCGTTGATAGTAGTTCTCGGGTTTGCCGGAGGGAGCAAAGTGTCGTATTGGCAACCGTCGTCCTTGGCCGTAATTTAGCTCTTCGTCACTTTTGCTGTCATATCCCATATTCTGGATGATATTCTTGGCCTGCCAACTATACCAGAAAAGTTACATTTTCCCAGAGTCATAGCCAGCTTCTGTGTTGTGCTTGGAAGGAGTAGAGTCTGGAACGAACTTTCTTTCGCCAAATATACGACCGAAGATGATTATCTCTTCATCTTTCTTTCTGGCTGGAACGATGAAGTAGAGGATATCTTCATGGTAAACTTTTTCCCGGAGGTGAGGTGTTATGACTGGCATGCAGAGGTGTAGTCATATGTCATTCTCTAGGGCATATATCGTATCTATGTAGTGGTTTACAGATTGATAGACATCGGGGTAATTCAAAGATAAACCTTTACTAAGGAAATACGTAAGTTCTTCTTCAGGGATAACATCATCTGCTGAAGGTACATTATTATGAGTATTAATATACTCATTGAGAGGATCATCATCTGGAAGATGAGCCACAGTCTTGGCCGAGTTCACTACGTAGGGTAATTCTTCAAGACTGGGAGGACGGGCATCAGTCGGTTCCTCCCGGGGTGTCTTGCTGAGAGTGATGGTCAGTCGCTTGACCTTATCAGGGTTCTTCTTTTTTACCCAGATTGTCAGAGGCTTCGGAGTACTTTTTGGAGTAGTACGTCCTTTGACTCCGATAATCAGGGGACAATCATTGGAGGATGGACTTGCTTCAGCTTCATTGTCAGCTTCATTGCCGTCATCCTTGGGGGGTTGAGATTGGTAAAGTATCGAATCTCCATAATAAGCTTCGATGCCAGTGAAAGGATAGACATCGGCAAACTTCGTCTTTACGACACCGTCACTGTTGACGTACTTGAAGCACTAGTGATGTGTGGAAGGGACAATCATATTCTCATATATCTATGGACATCCCAACAAGACATTGTAGGATACATTGGCATCGATCATATAGCAGGAAACCCTCGTTCACAGATCACCGATCTGGCATTTGAGACGGATCTTGCCCAGCGGATGGCTTCGACCAGCATTGAAAGCCATGATAGTTGTATTGGTTGCGGATAGCTTGTGCAGAGGGATTCCCAGGATTTGAAGCAAACTTATAGGAATGATGCTAAGGGAGGATCCTGGATCGATGTGCATGTGGTCCACCTTGATCGCCCCGATATACCCTGTATAGTATAGGGGTCTATCATGACGATTATTTTTTAGTAGCATGTCCTCCTGTAAAAAGGTGATGTTGGGCACCACTTCCATAGTACTGTGACAGTGGGGCCAAGAGACAGGGTCTTCAGCGGGAGCTTTGACTTCAGGGAGGTAAGAGTCGGCATGTAGCAATGCCTCACTTAAGGCCTTCCGCGTTTCTTTGGAGAGTAACAATAGATCGAACAGAGTAAACCTGGCAGGTTTATTGGCTAGCTGAGCCAGTATGTCAAAGTTGTAGGGCCGATCCATGCCTTCGGGAGCTGGTGCCTTTACAGATTTGTCAAACCACGTCTCCTTCTGCTTGGATTTGTCCGTGGTTTGAGGCTTGGACGGGCCGACTTCTGAGCTTATGGGGGCAGCAGGAGCTTGAGGAGGTATTGCTTCTTCTTGTACGGGATCGTACGTCCGAAGATAACTCTTCCCCGATCGTATCTCGCCAGTTAGAATCTTGTAGATGGAAGAGGATACCATATGGCATGGCTTGAATTCTGGCCCCTTCTTGCTTTGGGAGGTGCTATCCCATGCGTCCCTTCTTGGACAAGGTCTGGATGGACCCACATGATCTCACCACGTTTGGTTGTGAGTGGGACCAAGGTCGAGTTGCGAGGTGGTGGTAGGTTGACGACTTCCATCATCGCCTTGTGGATCGGGACCACGCCATCTGGAACTTCTATAGGAGGAAAGTCACCAAACTGAAGAAAGATCATGTTAGCAGATACGACCTTGTCTTCAGCTTCGAGGTTGATCACTTGGCTGTCGATAAGCTGTTGTATCTTCTTTTTCAGGACGATGTAGTCCTTGATGGAGTGATGCACGTACTGATGATAGAGACAGTACTTGGGATCATTGAGTTGGCTCGCCTCTGCAGGACGTCATGGGGGAGGCAATGTCAGCTTATTACCCTTCGTCAATGTGTGGAAGATGGTAATGACATCGTCTTCATCGAAGGAGAAGGTCTTCTTAGGCTTCTCGGAGGTGCCCTAAGAATTGGAAGCTCCTTTAGATGTGTCGACTTTCAGGACTTCTTTTCCTTTACCCCCACGAACAGAGATAGTTTGAGGATACTTGTCCTTGTCTTCGGATTTGGGTGTCTTTAACCCCACTAGTTCCAAGTTAGGCACGTCGTTTTCAGCAGCATCAGCGGCCCCAATAAAAGTGGGCCATGTATCATACTTATGCATACCTAGACAAAACTTTACTGTAGGAAGGAAGTTATGTCGACAAGTATCCATAAGTTCTGAGTCTGGTATGCCGAAGGGTATCTTCAGTGCTAGCCGCCTGAAGCGTTCTATGAAGGCGATGACAGACTCAGTCCTCCTTTGCTTGGTCTCGATGAGTGTGGATATACTAACATGCATGCCGCTCTCGTAAAACCCGTTGAGGAACAACCTCTCCAAGTCTTTGAATGAATTGATACACCCGTCAGGGAGACTGCAGAACCATTCGAAGGCTACCCCCTATAGGGTGCTAATAAACAGCTTCGACAGGAACGGATCGTCTTTGGGCAAGTACAGAGTCTGCATGTTGAAGTACGTCATGTGCTGACGAGGAGAAGTCAAACCGTCGAATGAGTTCAGCGTCAGCGGCTTGTAGTTAGGAGGGCAAGTAGCGTTCTCCCACTCGGAGGGATATGGTTGAGATATCCCCATCTTCTGCAGCTCATCTTTATGTGAGATAGTGTCGAGGCGCGCGACCAGGGAATCAATTACATCCTGTTGATTGAGAAGGTGTTAGGAAATGGCTGCTGAACGGTTGTCAGGCATTGTTGGCGAAGGACCACCCCTGGCATTTACAAGATTTGGAGGAGGCACAACGGAATGATACTCCTTTTGTAGTGAATGAGGGTTTTTGCTTTGAGCCGGGATAGCGTGGGCCGAGACATTTTGTTGAGGTGGAGGAACAGTCCCAGCAGCTTGAACTGCCATGATGCTGGTAAGCATATCAGTGATCTTGGCGAATACTATTTCGAGACCCTCTAGCCGTTTGCTAGTCTGATCACTGGCCTCTTCAGGTCTTTCTCTGTCCGTCATGTATGTAGATAATATACGGGGACGAACAGAGGAAACAGTACAACTGGTGCTGATACTGTCTGTCTCTGAGTGGGCAAGTCCTTCGTCTTTCGATAGAGGAGGTAGATAGTCGCCATCGGATTCGGAGGAATCATCGTCCTCTGGAAGGCTACACCCAATGTGGGGGTCATCTGCTTCAGATTCTGAGGGAATGCTACCCCCGGCTTGGGAATCTTCGTCGTCCATACGGAATCTTGTCTTTGATCGAGTGCCCATATAAACTCCTTCGGATGTGACAGCCTGTTGGCTATCTGTTGGTAGACTTCTCCTTCTTCTTCTCGCGGATCTAAGAGAAAAAGTTGGGTTCATAGTCCACCGTCTTTGATTGGGGCTTCCGTAAGGGGGACCCCACGAAGCCATGTTGGATGAAATACATAGTGGCTTCTCGTCGTCAGAGACGTGCAGCCGCCGAAACACAGACTTCCTCTAAGGCACTCTTGTTGCTTTGGAGCAACAACAGTTGATAACAATAATGGTGCACGAAAGTGTACCATGAATTGTTATGTTCTCCCACTCTTTACGCTTATGATTTATTATTTCACGCAAGTCAGCGGAAGGGAGATTTGTCTTACAACCCATGTTGCATGCATCATCGAGCTTTGCATGCGGGTTCGTAAGGAGAGTAGGCGCATCCAGACTTAGTTCATGTATAAGGGCAACCCCCACACCTAAGTTCTGTGATGTCCTTGAAGACAGCCCCGTGCTATACGCGTTGGGGCTTATCTTTTTGCTATGGGCGCATAGGCCTTGGAGACTGGGCTTGGACGCATGCTTCTTGACAGCATGTTGTTTGTCATTGATTGTAAAAGTACAGAACAAATATATAGGAGGACTGAACTTAGACTCACAATACAAACTCGCTCGTACAAAGAAAGCCTAGAGACGAAAGCCTAGGTACAGTAGTCTAAGTACAATTATTTAGTTTTTCTGGAGGGTGACGATAGAGGCTCGGGAAAGCGACGGCCGCTCTGCCTTACTCCTTGGATGATCAGACGCAGCCTTGGCTCTGGTGAAGAAATGCTCTTGCGTGAAGAAGACTCTCTCTCTTTTTTGCCAACCTCTGTTCTCTCTCTCTTTTCTTTTTGTCTCTCCTCTTTGCAAGGGAATGTCACCTTGCTATTTATAGGAGTGGGGTGTGATCATTAGGGTTTACAAATGATTACCCATCTTGAAAAGTCGGCGGCTTAAGAGTTATCAATCTAGGCCGTACATCTTGAATATAATAAATTTGAGCAATTGGTATGATTGCATCAAATCTCTGTGGGCAATAAATGTTGATTGCCATGAATATTCATGACTTGTGATAGCCTGCCACGTGTCCAATTTGCTTGATTTGATTTGACCTGGGCCATTATTACGATCGCAACAACTCTAATTTTGTTGGGATTTGTTAGCACCCATGGTTCCAGGGAAGATAAGATTTCCACGTGTCTCCATTGTCGCGGAGAGTGCCACATGTCTCAACTGGACCATCCTGGCAGAGCCGCATATGGGTGGTCCTCTCAGCCGCATGAATCATGGAACCGTATGAGGATGGGGAACCGCATGAGGATGGGCGGCCGCGCGTGGATGGGCAGCCGCATGGGGATATGCGGCCGCATGGGGATAGACAGCCGCATGGGGATAGGCAGCCGCATGCAGATGGGCAGCCGCATGCAGATGGGAAGTTGCATGTAGATGGGCAGCCGCATAGGGATGCAGATGGGCAGCTGCATGCAGATGCAGATGGGCAGCCGCATAAATGGAGTGGCCTCGGGACTTGGTAGGTTTTGCCAGCTTTGTAAGGAGATTTTCTCCTCTTTCCTAGGATCACGCCATTATGTCACAGTCATTATTACGTCCTTTTGTCAGAGCTATCATTTGTATGTCAGAGCTATCATTTGTCAGGGCTGTCATTGTCTGGGCTGCCGTCAAAGTAATTAATTCAAGCTGCTGCTTTATGGCCAGTTGTCGGATTGGACAGTGTGAGGCCACGTGGCATAGAGCCATCCGGGCCGCATGAAGGACTTTTGAAGCGTATGAGGCTCCTTCTGTTTGTGAGCTGTATGTTGAATCTGGGCCGCATGAATCTCCCAGGAATTTTGAGCCGCATGTGTAGAAGCATGGAAAATATTAAAGAAAATGACCCATGCGGCCAAAAGAACCCCATGCGGCTCAGAAAGCCCACGCGGCTCAATGAGTCATGCGACATAAGAGACTATGCGGCCTAAGACATCCCATGCGGCTCCGAAGACACGTGGCAGGATAGTCCTCTTCTCTGCCCCCTCGTATTAATTGATTGACGGTTGACAACTCTGAAAAAGTGACAGCCCTGACACAAAAAAAAGAAATTATGACTCTGTCATAATGACAGACTTCTAGGGAAGAGAGAGAGAGATCTCTGACACAAATCCTCCAAGAGCCATAAAAAAGGCCACGTGGCCTTGCCACGTGGGCGTTCGTATGCGGCTCGAGCAAAGACTTCCCATGCGGTTCAGAATGAAGCCGTCCTATGCGGCTCAGGCTAAGAAAGCCTCATACGGCTCACGCAAAGACTTCTCATGCGGTTCAGAATGAATCCGTTCTATGCGACTCAGGCCGAGACAGCCTCATGAGGCTCGAGCAAAGACTTCTCATGCGGTTCAAGAGGACCATTTCCATGCGGCTCGGGCGGATGTATCCCTATGCGGCTCGTAATGATCACCTCCATGAGAGGGCCACTACCCAGGCAGTCCTGACACGTGGCCCCAACCATATGCGGCCCAAAATCATATGCGGCTCACTCGTCATGCGGTTCAGATCCCCCCAATGGCTCCTAGGACACGTGTCCTAAGCCGATTAATTCCTCAGATCTATTGCAATCAAAGATTGGGTCAAATCCCAAAAATCTGGGACACGTGGCAGGAGAATAAATCTAATTTATTCGCATACGTCAGAAGATCATTATGAGGAAGATTTATTCCAATCAGCATTAATTGCTGATGGGATTTGGTGTAATCTACACTCAATGGCCCAGATTCACCACACTCAAAACTAATGGCCTAGATTGACCAATCCACAGGCCGCTGCCATCTCCAGGAAGCAATCATTGCAACCATAATGATCACACCCCATTCCTATAAATAGCAAGGTGCCATTCCCTTGCATCATATACGTTCTCTGGCAATATACACCATCGGAGAGAGATACGTATACACAGAGAGCTTCCCCCTTAATAATCAGAGAGGAAATACACAGAGAAAGAGAGAAGCCAGAAGAGCAACACGAGGAGAGCAAGAAGGGCATTTCTTCGTCAAAGCCAAGCAGATCTTCCCCGAGCCAAGGCTGCATACCGATCGTCCAAGGAGTAAGGCAGGGCTGCCGTCGCCTTCCCGAGCCTCTATCGTCACCCCCCAGAATCTAAAATAAACAATTGTACTTAGTCTGCTGTACCTAGGCTTTCGTTCCTAGGCTTTCTTTGTACAAGCGAGTTTGTATTGTGAGTCTAAGTTCAGTCCTCCCATAAAACTGTTTTTTACTTTTACAATCAATGGCAAACACGATGGCGACTCTGCTGGGGACAAACTTCTCCACGACTGAGGAGTTGGTGACGCAATCGGATGCAGCCAAACTTGGCTCCACGCAACAAAAGATGGTCGTCCGCTTCGACCAACAGGCGTTTGAAGAGATGCTCTCCGAGGGAAGCGTTGGCCCTGTCCAGAAGCGCACCCGCGGGACGAAGGCTCGCAAAGAGTAGAGGCCAAAATCATTTGCTCCTCCCCAAGCCCTCGATGAGATGCCCTCTGTTGCTCAAGACGGCGGGAAAGACTCTCCTGCGGCCCCATCTCGGACCGTAGACAACTCTGCTGTCCCCAAGTCCGGCAGAAGAAAACACTATGATGCTGGACTTGCAGGGGCAAAGAGGAACTCTATGCGATCCGAGCCGCATAAGGGTATTACCCGCATAGAGAAAGCTCATGCGGCTACATCCGCCAGCCGCATGAAGAAAACTCATGCGGCCATATCTGTCAACCGCATAGCTTATGCGGCTACATTTGCCAACCACATGGATGAAACTCATACGGCTGTGGAAGCCAATCGCTCGCAGAAAACCCATGCGGCCACAGTTGCCGACCGCATGCGGCCAGCCTGCACGGTCGTGGCTCCCAGTCGCACGAAAATAACTCATCCAACGACAGAAGACAACCGCATGCAGACAGCCTGTACGGTATCTAATTCTAGCCGCATAGCATCCGTTCCACGCTTCTCTCGATCAGTCTTCGACCATCTCTCATGCGGTCCTGACCCTGATGGTTCTCGGGGTGATAAGCCAGACTCTGTGGTATTCAACTTGGAATCCTCCTATTACGCACCCGCAAGTGCTAAAAGGAGGAAGTCTAGGGCAGCGCGGGCTCACCAAGCCCAGCCAGCTGCCCCAACCTCTGACCATCGGGGCGTCCCGTTGATTATCACGCGGGCCTCTGACGGGAAGTTGTACCGAACTACTCGAACCCAGCCCCCGGCGGCAAACGGACAGAGTGGTTCCTCTGACCTGCGTGAGGCTATCCTCCACAAACGCAAGGAAAGAGAAGGGGCCGTGGCGTACAAAGAGTCCTCACATGGACGTCACTGCACCCAGATCATCGTCAACTGCTGTTGCAACAATGCGGCGGTGGTGGAGGACCGGCCATCAGTCTTCCAAAGACTACAGCATCTGAGCTCAGAGGACGAGGCACCTCCTGTTGTCTCCTGCAATTCCACTCAGAAAGTCCCCGCCGAGGGAAGAGGGAAGAAGACAAGCATCTCCAGCCCCAAGATATCAACCACTACAGCTAAGAAACTGTCATCTAAGCGGTTGTCCTCCACCGGAGTATTCCAACACACCCGTTCAAAGACAAAATCTGCTGCGATAGGAGATTCATCATCCACATCGCTGGGGGTCATAGGAACTGGGGGGTAGCACTCCTCCGAACATCCACAACAATCCGATGTTTCAAGGAGACGAGTCCGAGGAAACAACTCTCCCATTAGATACAACAGACGCCGATGTCCCCGAGGACATCCATGACTCTCAAGATGAAGCAAGCTCCGAAGCTGGGGGTACTATTACCTCCGAGTTCGACCCCGAAGAGAACATTCCCACATACCCCGATGACTTCTCAGTACATGGGTATGACTCGGAGAGCACATCCTCCACCGTTCCTTCCATCACTGCCCATGTAAGGACGGTGTTCATGACGGACAGCAATCAAGGTGGTTCCAGCGATCGCCAACGCATCGACACTTTGGAGGCCATACTGTACGTCTTGGTTAAGTCTGTAGACGAGATCAAAGCGGCTCTTCCTACTCTGTAGGGAGTGACACCTGGCCAAACAAGCGCGGGACCCACAATCAATGTAGATTCAAATTCAGCGGCACCGAACCCGGGCAATAATCCTCCTGAAATAACGGCCCCTACCGCGACAGATGAGGCCCGAGAAGTAAAAAGAGAGGTTCAGGATCTCCGAGCCATGTTCCATGCCCGAGAAAACGCTCAAGACCTCAGAATGCGACAACCATACCCTGCTGAATGGAGGGATGTTCCATTCCCACCAAAATATAAGCCGTTCAATATCAACCCGTATGATGGCAAAACCTCAGCAAGTCGGTACATCACTTACTTCGAGGTCACCACCGACCATCTGCCCCATGATGATGCTATCCTCACACGATTATTCATTGGGGCATTGGAAGGAGTCGCCTTCGACTGGTACCGCAACCTGCCAGACAACTGCATCCAATCCTTCACTGGCTTCAAGCGCTTGTTCTTGGAGAGATTCTACGAGGTAGGACAGGACGTCACGATGTCTACCCTCATGGACGTCGTCCAAGGAGAGAAAGAGCTGACAAGGAACTATATTGAGCGGTTCCGCCAAACCGCCGTGAAGCTGCCCTCTGGAAATCCAGATTCCTCTTTGATTGAAATTTGCCAAAAGAGACTGCTTCCAACGATCAGTCTCTGGATGGGCGAAAGTCAATTCAAAGATTGGAAGACGTTCATCATCAGCGCCATGAGCGCCGAAGAACCACTGAAGAAGGCTCGCCAACTGGGATTGCACATCTCGGAAGGAAAAAACAAGGGCAAGCATCCCAACAACGATAATGGGGGTAGCCCCTCCAACAATCGGGATAGCAAAGGAAAGCAGGCTATGGTGGCCGATACAGCACAAAAACCTGAGCCGAAGCCAGCAGATAAACAATGGCCGCAAATCACTTACTCCTTCGAAGACGGTCACGTCAAGTCCATCTTGGACATGCTCATACAAGGGGACAGAATTCAGCTTCCTCCACCAAGACGGGAACCACGGCCGACAGAGATGGAGAATCCAAAGTACTGCCATTATCATCGCTATGTTCATCATGCTACACACGATTGCTACCAGCTGAAACGGTACATTCAAAACCTCATCGACTCGAACGCTCTGGCCATCGATTTTGAAGAGGTAACCGTGGCGGCCAATATGGTGTCCGTACAATTCGGCAGCTTCCCTCCAACGAAAACTCAGGACGGGGTGGTTTCCGTCCCTCTAGCGACAATGGAGATTACCAATCTTCCACCTCCCCTAGATCAGGCTGCCGGTCTAGTACCCCTCACCACATCACGAGGGGAGGTTATGTGGATCCATCCAGACTTGGTGTCAGAAGTGACTCGGCCCACACCATCTCCCACCGACAAAAAGAAAAGTGGAAAAGTCAGAACCTGCCACACAATCTCGGCAGACAACGAGGAAGCTACAGCCGTCGTCACACGGTCCGGAGCGCAATCCCAACCTGTTGTTGATAATCCAGCTGAAAATTATCAACCCACTACAACTGATGCTCCGGGACCGGCTCAGCCCTCGACGACCGACAAGCCTAGGCCGAAGGAGACTCGCTTCGACAAATCCCTCCGAAAAGAGGCAGCCCAAGGGCTAGAGAGGCCCTACAACTTTGATATCTTAGCGCAATTGGCAAACACACTGGCCAAGCTGTCACTGTACGAACTCCTAAGGCTCTCCAAGGACGTTCGTATCGCATTAAGCAAAGCGCTCCAAAATGCCGATGTCTATCTGGCTCAATCCAACCTCACCAGGGAGGACTCACCCGTGGATCTCCAAGACAGTCCCTGCACGAGAGCAATGCCCAACATCGTCTTCACTTCGCAGGACATGCTCATCAAAACCAACCTACACGATCGCCCGCTATACTACACAGGATACATCGGCGACGTGAAGGTGGATCGGATGCACATAGATCCTGGCTCTTCTATAAGCATCATCCCGAAGGATCTGCTACATCATCTCCGTATCCCAATGCATCGCCTGACACCTACAAGCACCGCCATCAGCGGTTTCAATTCGGGCAGGAGCTACCCTATTGGGAAGATTCGTCTGAAGTGTCAAATTGGCGACCTCCAATCCGAAGTCCCCTGCTACGTCATAGATGCAGACACTTCTTACAACATCCTCTTGGGGCGCCCATGGATACACGATTACATGATCGTGCCTTCCACGCTACACCAGTGATTCAAATATGTCGACAAACACGGCTTCGTGAAGACGAAATTTGCTGACATCGATCCCTTCAAAGGGGTCGAATCTTACTACTCGGACTCCTGCCTATACGAAAAATCGAAGAGGCACCTTGGCGAAGGAAAGGAACAAGCCGGTACCGAAATGGCCATGGGAACGGAAGGACCTTTGACGATCCACCTCCAAGCTCGCAAACCGGGCAAGTTCGCACCCCTTACTGCTACTCTGCGGAAGGACGCGATCAGCCTCTCGGCGCAGGAAGAACAGATGATAATCCGGCTGAGTGCCGAGACCCACAACGCGGCCACTGACAATCAGACTACCGAGAGTCGGTCAACCCCAAACGGAGAAGCTCAATCCCTCTGATAGGCCACTGACGATACTCCTTCCCAAGAAGGGTCGTCACCCTGATGCAAGGTCTGACACTTCTAGCAAACCGGCCACTCTTCGCTCCACATCAAGTGCCAAACTGGGGGTCGCTAGTCTGCCAACAACTCTACGCTCTGCTCCATCAACTGAACCACTGACAATCAAGCTCCCCAGGTCGTCCTCTTAGTCTTCATTTACACAGGGGGTAGCCGAAGAGGAACCGGAGCTAGCCAAGTATGTGGCTGCCCACACTGATGTTTCCTCCGCTGATGATGTAATCCTCCTAGAAAAGATACCTTATTTCATCAATAAAGGGCTATCTTTGAACTACATCGAGCTTAATAAGCTTTGTACAATGTACGCTATGGAACATGGTATAGGCACCCACCTATACACACAGGTGACAAATGTGCACACCACAATCCAGCTTATTCCAGCAGAAGACGCTTATCGCATAATCGAGGGAGGGGATCACCCAATCATCTTCGGTCGAAAAGACGATCCGTATCCCTTCACCACAAAGGAAGCCGACCTTGGGTCAGATGTCGGGAGACTGCCTCTGTATCTCTATAGCCCCTAATCCAAATATTTCATGCAGAAATAGGGGTATGATCTGGAGACGGTGCCAGGTTTGAACTACGGCACTGGGCGACGACTACCTTTGAAGCCTCCAGTCCCGGCTTGCAAGCCACGGGATTATTACAACAAAACTCGATGTGGACTAGGGTATGTAACTCCCACACAACACCTGAGAGTTCAGATGAGGAGTGTGACTGGCAGTCACATTCAACTGGATCACCAACCTCCGACTCGGATACCAGCATCGGAGACATATTTAGACAAGTCCTGTCAGTCAATATGGCATTTGCCGACGCTTACGAAGAGGACGAAGACATTCCTGAAATCCTCGAACTAGAGCCGTGGGCCCAACAGCTGGATGCACAATAGGAAAAGCGGTTCGAGCAGAGAGAACCTTCTACCGAAGATGAGGTTATGCAGGTCGACCTCGGCAGCGAATCCTCTCCAAAGCCAATCTTTGTCAGTAAAAGCTTAACAGATGAAGAGAGAGAATCGCTGCTGGAACTTATCAGAGAATATATTGATGTGTTCGCATGGAGTTATGAAGATATGCCAGGGTTAGACCCCAATATCGCTCTTCACAAACTCAACATACGGCCAAATGCAAAGCCAGTCAAGCAACAACAGCGATGCTTCCGTCCAGGCATCATGGACACGATCGAAGCCGAAGTCAACAAACTGATAGCCAGCGACTTCATTCGTGAGGAGCAATATTCCGATTGGGTCGCCAATATAGTGCCCGTCCTCAAGAAGAATGGAAAGATTTGAATCTGCATCGACTTCCACAATCTGAACGAAGCGTGCCCCAAAGATGAATTCCCCCTTCCTATTACAGACATCATGATCGACAATACCTGCGGCTTCGAACGTATGTCATTCATGGATGGCTTCTCTGGGTACAACTAAATTAAATTGTCTCCTGAGGACGAAAAACATACATCATTCCGAACACCAATTGGCACGTACTACTACACAGTCATGTCTTTCGGTTTGAAGAATGCCGGCACTACATATCAAAGAGCCATGAGCATCATCTTCAGAGACCACCTACGCAAGACAGTGGAGTGCTATGTTGACGACATCGCCGTTAAGAGTCGCTGCAAGGGAGACCATCTGCAGGATCTAAGGACGGTATTCGACCTAATGCGAGCACACAATTTGAAAATGAACCCTACGAAGTCCTTTCTGGGTGTATCCAGCGGGAAGTTCTTGGGCTTCATCATCACTGCACAGGGTATCCATGTAGACCCTGAGAAGACGAAAGCAATCATGGAGATGGGTCCTCCGAAAAATCTTCGCGAACTCAGAGGCCTTCAAGGGAGGCTAGCATACATCAGGAGGTTCATTTCCAACCTCTCCGGGCGATGTCGACCGTTCACCCATCTCATGAAAAAAGGAGTCTCTTTCGTATGGGACGAGGAATGCCAGCGCGCCTTCGACAGCATCAAAGAATATTTGTCGAACCCTCCAGTCCTCATGGCCCCGGTTTCTGGAAAACCATTCCTGCTCCATGTACGAGCAATTGAACATTCCCTCGGGGCTCTCCTGGCACAAAACAACGACGCAGGCCATGAGCAAGCCATATATTACCTCAGCCGAATGATGATTGGGCCAGAGCACCGATACACCGCTGTGGAGAAGGAATGCCTCGCCCTGGTATTCGCCATTCAGAAAATGCGACACTATGTCACCGGACAAACGATACATGTGATCTCACGAGTCAACCCTCTGAGGGTCCTCATGACTAAACCAGGCGCACTCAGCTCTCGCCTCGCTACATAGGCAATATTGCTGTCCCCTTATCATATGATCTTCGTCCCCAAAAAGGCAGTCAAAGGTCAAGCCCTGGCAGACTTCTTAGCAGCCCACCCAGGCTCGAAGTCCTCCAGAATATACGAAGAGATCCCAGATGAGGTCGCCAACTCACATGCAACCTCTCACAAGGCTATATGGCGAATGTTCTTCGACGGTGCTTCGAGGACTGGACCTAAAGGCAATATAGTCGTCGGAGTCGGGGTAGTGCTGGTCTCCCCTTCCGGATTGGTGATTAACCGCACTTATTCCCTCACAGAGCCCTGCTCTAATAATGTGGCCGAGTACAACGCTCTGGTCATTGGCCTCCAACTTGCAAGAGAGCTGGGGGTAGAATACCATAAAGCATACGGTAACTCCCAACTAATCGTCAATCAGATCCGGGGCTCATACGAGGTCCGCCACGAAGACATGATCCCTTATCACCAAATCGCGATTGACATCATCTCGTCGTTCGAGGGGTTCTTCATCGAACATGTCCCCAGACTCCAAAATATTGAAGCTGATGCCTTGGCTGGTCTTGCCGCTTCCCTAGCAGTTCCGAATTATGATCGCCAATCAGTGGATGTGATAGGCCACGAATTGGTCTGTCCCAAGAACAATGTGCAATTCGTGGCGAGTTATTCCGCACAGACGATCGAGGATGCCCCAGATTGGAGACAACCATTCATCGACTTCGTCGTCTACGATATCCTGCCCGAGAACCCAAAGGAAGCCACTTCCATCAGACGGCGTTCTCTCAGATTCTTCTACGATACAGAGACGAAAATGTTGTATCGTCGCTCCTACGACGGATTACTGCTTCGGTGTCTGTCAAATGCAGAAGCCAAAGAAGCCGTACGAGAAGCTCATGACGGTGTCTGCGGGGCCCACCAGCCGGCCCAAAACTGCAAGACCGCCTTCGCCGAATGGGCTACTATTGGCCCACAATGGTGGCAGATGCGATAGATTATGCTAGAAAATATAAAGCCTGCCAAGTCCACGCGGACTTCATTCACCAACCATCTGAGTTTCTACATCCGACAGTGGCGTCCTGGCCATTCGAAGCATGGGGAATGGATATCATTGGTCCAATCACCCCACCTTCCTCCCGAGGACATCGCTTCATACTTGCGATCACTGATTACTTCTCCAAATGGACGGAAGCTGTCCCACTCGCAGAAGTTAAGACTTCAAACGTGATTAGCTTCCTCAAGCATCACGTCATCTATCGCTTTGGACTGCCCCGAAGGATCATCCATGATAATGGTCCGCAGTTTGTAAGCCATGCATTCTATCGATTTTGCGATAAGCACCGCATTCAGAATGTCGCTTCAACAGCGTACAACCCAGCGGCGAACGGGTTGGCAGAGGCATTCAACAAAACAATCATCAAACTCCTCAAGAAGTTTGTCTCCTCCAACAAACGCGACTGGAACAAGAAGCTCGGCGAATCCTTATGGGCTTATCGCACCACAGTTCGAACAGCCACCGAGAATACACCATTCTCTCTAGTATACGGAAGTGAGGCAGTTCTCCCACTAGAGACTCAAATACCCTCGCTCCGCGTCGCCCTTACTAATCAATTGACGACGGATGATAACTACCGACGTCGACTACAAGAGTTGGAGGCCTTAGATGAAAAGCGCCTCCTAGCTCAGCAAAGGATCGAGCTATACCAAGCACGCATCTCAGGAGCCTTCAACAAGAAGGTCAAAATCAGAACATTCCAAGTGGGCGATCATGTTCTGGCAGTCCGGAGGCCAATGGTCATGACTCACAAGATCGCCGACAAGTTCCAGCCAAAATGGGAAGGTCCATTTGTCATCGAGGCCGTGTTTTCCAACGGTGCTTACCGCCTCGCTAAGCAAAACGGAGACTTGCTTATGTTGCCCATCAACGGCAAGTTCCTGAAGAAATACTATGTCTAAACAAAATTCTCCAGATTATTGAGTCATGTATCCGCTGATACCACTGAACTCACCCTCATAGTTTGTCAGATTTTTGAGTCATGTATCCGCTGATACCACTGAACTCACCCTCATAGTTTGTCAGATTTTCGAGTCATGTACCCGCTGGTACGGCTGAACTCACGCTTACCATTCTCCAGATTCTCGAGTTATGTACCCGTTGGTGCCTCTGAACTCACATTCCGGTCACTCTTTCAGATGGAAAGTTATGTATGATCATACCTCTGAACTTTCTTCCTGGAGGAGATCCTTCCCCATGATCCAACACCCACACTTTCAGTGCACAAAAAAGGGTGATCGATCCACAAATTTTCAAAATGGCCATGTCCTCAATACCTCTGAGTCGTTCTACTTCCGCCAAAAATAAATCACCCCTTACATAGAACTTCCATGTCCTCATTACCTCTGAGTCGTTCTATGTGCCCTCCTTCATTGAGCCCACTCCTGTCATGTCCTTATTACCTCTGAATGGGAAGGCTCCGTCGAAGAAACCTTCATACTTGCCATGTCCTCATTACTTCTGAGTAAGTATGATGATTCCTTTCCGAACTATTATATGTACCCACAACCGGAGTACGTCAAGGGTAATAGGTCCACAAACGTCCTCTGTTTACCACAAATGTCCTCTGTTGACCACAAATGTCCTCTGTTGACCACAAATGTCCTCTGTTGACCACCAATACCCTCCGTCGAGTTTACTCCTGCCATGTGCTCATTGCCTCTGAGTAGGAAAACTCTACAAAAGACATTCCTGCTTGCCATGTCCTCATTACCTCTGAGCAAGTACGTCAGTTCCCCTTTATCCTATTATCCGTATCTTAAACCAGGGTACGCCAAGGATAATAGGTCCACAAATATCCTCAGCTAAGTTTCTTAACACAAACCTACCATCTCATCATGCCCCAGGAGCCCAGCTGCTCTACGGCATTCCTTTTCTCAATACCAAGAGCACCCATGACCACTTTGCCATGGCCGCTTCAGGTACCATGACCAAAACTTGTTATCGCTACCTAAAACCAAGGTACGCCATGGGTAACAGGTCCACAAATATATCCCCTATGCGGGGGAGAACATCACCACAATATCACAGGCGCAGCAAGCAATACAAATGAAGGATAGAATTGAAAGTACTCTTTATTTGAAGGAAGAAAAAAGCATTACATATTTCGGGACCACATCCTTTTAAAAAAAAAGAAAGAAAATAAAGAAGCCCTCTCTCTCTCTTCAAACTCCTCCTATTTATAGGAGAACGGAAGAAGGAGGACACGTGGGCCAATGGCAGCCTCATAAAGAGCGAAACCGACTCCTTGGGTTTCGTCTCCAAGATTCACCCAGGGCGTAAAATTCGAAAGATTTAATGAGCTGACCCTTGGGATTCCCCCTACAAAAATGGCGCTGAAACGAATTTGAGGCAATTAATGACCCGCACACGTGGCGAGAAGCTATGCAGCTGAACAGTCCCCTGCGGCTGAACCACCTACGCGGTTGAACAATCTATGCGGCCAAAATCTCTATACGGTCAGGGTTTCATATGCGGCCAGAAGAATACGACCATGCTTCTTATTCAAAGTATTTCAATTTTACAAATTGAAAACTTTGAAGGGGGTCCTGTAGAAGCATGGAAAATATTAAAGAAAATGACCCATGCGGCCAAAATAACCCCATGCGGCTCAGAAAGCCCATGCGACTCAAAGAGTCATGCGGCATAAGAGACAATGCGGCACAAGACATCCCATGCGGCTCCGAAGACACATGGCAGGATAGTCCTCTTCTCTGCCCCCTCGCATTAATTGATTGACGGCTGACAACTCTGAAAAAGTGACAGCCCTGGCACAAAAAGAAGAAATTACGACTCTGTCATAATGACAGACTTCTAGGGAAGAGAGAGAGATCTCTGACACAAATCCCCCAAGAGCCATAAAAAAGGCCACGTGGCCTTGCCACGTGGGCGTTCGTATGCGGCTCGAGCAAAGACTTCCCATGCGGTTCAGAATGAAGCCGTCCTATGCGGCTCAGGCCAAGAAAGCCTCATGCGGCTCACGCAAAGACTTCTCATGCGGTTCAGAATGAATCCGTTCTATGCAGCTCAGGCCGAGACAGCCTCATGCGGCTCGAGCAAAGACTTCTCATGCGGTTCAAGAGGACCATTTCCATGCGGCTCGGGCGGATGTATCCCTATGCGGCTCGCAATGATCACCTCCATGAGAGGGCCACTACCCAGGCAGTCCTGACACGTGACCCCAACCATATGCGACCTAAAATCATATGCGGCTCACTCGTCATGCGGTTCAGATCCCCCCAATGGCTCCTAGGACACGTGTCCTAAGCTGATTAATTCCTCAGATCTATTGCAATCAAAGATTGGGTCAAATTCCAAAAATCTGGGACACATGGCAGGAGAATAAATCTAATTTATTCGCATACATCAGAAGATCATTATGAGGAAGATTTATTCCAATCAGCATTAATTGCTGATGGGATTTGGTGTAATCTACACTAAATGGCCCAGATTCACCACACTCAAAACTAATGGCCTAGATTGACCAATCCACAGGCCGCTGCTATCTCCAGGAAGCAATTATTGCAACCCTAATGATCACACCCCATTCCTATAAATAGCAAGGTACCATTTCCTTGCAACATATACGTTCTCTGGTAATATACACCATCATAGAGAGATACGTATACACAGAGAGCTTCCCCCTTAATAATCAGAGAGAAAATACACAGAGAAAGAGAGAAGCCAGAAGAGCAATACGAGAAGAGCAAGAAGGGCATTTCTTCGTTAACGCCAAGTAGATCTTCCCCGAGCCAAGACTGCATACCGATCGTCCAAGGAGTAAGGTAGGGCTGCCGTCGCCTTCCCAAGCCTCTATCGTCACCCCCCAGAATCTAAAATAAACAATTGTACTTAGTCTGTTGTACCTAGGCTTTCATCCCTAGGCTTTCTTTGTACAAGCGAGTTTGTATTGTGAGTCTAAGTTCAGTCCTCCCATAAAACTGTTCTGTACTTTTACAATCAATGGCAAACAGCATGAAGCTTCCTGGGTTCTGTGCCGCATAAAGAATGTTTCATGGCCGAGCCACATGAAGGACGTCTCATGACCGAGCCGCATGAGGAATGTTTCATGACCGAGCCGCATGGAGAGTGTCCAATGACCGAGCCGTATGAGGAATCTGGGCTACATGAAGGATGTCTCATGACTCGCATGAGGAATGTCTCAATCAACCTGTGCACTCGCTTTGTGGGCTCGGGTATCCTGAGCACACGAGTGCGTAGGTATCATGTTTGCTCCCTGATGTGGGGCTAGTAAAATTACTTGCCCTCAATCTTTGTTGGGAGACTCTTGAGAACCACCCTGTCCGTTTGCCGCCGGGGGCTAGACACGGGCAGTTCTGTTCAACTTTCCATCAGAGGCCCGCTTAGCGAGACGCTCTTGATGGTCAGAGGGTGGGACAGCTGACTGAGCTCGACGAGCCTGCACTGCCCTAGACTTCTTCGACTTAGCACCTGAAGGTACATAATAGAAAGAGTCCAAGTTTGGTAGGAGGAAAGAGAAGTTGGTCCCCTTTTCAGGAGGAAAGGGGGCTCTATTTATAGAATGGAGTGAGCCTTTTCTTCTTCTCCTTTCCGATGTGGGACTAAAAGCAATATTTTCCATGCTTCTACACATGTTTGAGTCGCCTTGATGTGGGTGCATAGTATGGATCCAGAGAGCCTAGGCGTATAGCCTTGGCGCATGACTCTGAATGCCCAGCCTGCTGAAGACAGAAGTGTTATGGTTGGGGCTATACGCCCAAGCACTCCCTTGGGCGCATGGCTTTGGGCGTATGCTTGGAGGAGCAGCGCTATTTTCTTCCAGTTTTGTCTCCTTCATTCGTGAGCCTCGCCGTGTTTGGCCAGAGTGCCGCACACCCTGATTCTTGGCATCGTAGTGTTTTCCTCTGCCAAGTCTCGAGTGATGAACACTCTGTTGTTGGTTGTGGAGGAAAGAAGTCACTAGGCTAGTAGAGCCCAAAATGGTGTGAGCCTTCTCCATTTAGGGGACTTCTGTGGAAGAGTCGTGCGCCCATGTGACAAAGTCCTCCAACAGCATATCCGCTATGGCACTAGCAGGATATGCGCAGTGAGCCTTCGGAAGCCAAGTCTTGCGAGACTTGTTTGGCTTTGCTGATTTTGAGGGAGTAGAGCCGTCCCTCGAGAGCATCTCTTCGAACGCCTGCTGATCGAACTTTACGATTAGCATCTTCTGAGTACTCCCCACTTTGTCGGTATTGGATTGCGTCACCACCTTCTCATCAGAGAAAAAGATAGTCCCCAGCAGAGTCGCCATTTTTGTGGACACACACAAAAAAGAAGAAGAAAATGCTGTATTTTCTTTTATTGGCCTAAGATACCACAAATCGAACACGCCTGAGAGATCTTGTGCTGAGGATCCCCAAGTACAAAAAAGAATTCCGGGGAATAGGACGATGGAGATCGAGCGATAGTATCTCCTTTACTCCGTTGATACTTCGATTACAAAAGTGGAAGAAAACCGAAGAAAATTGCTAACTCTCGGCTCACTGGCAAGAAGTGCAGCAATTTGGCTCTCGAAAATGCTCTCCGTTCTGTGTTTTGTAGAAGGATGAGGCCCCCCTTTTATATTCGTTCTTGGGATAGAATGATGTTATGCGCCCACATGAGGAAACACGCTGGTTTCTATGTGGGCTCATATTCCTGCTTTGGGCGTATAGGATGTAGGCGCATACAGGCTGCGAGATCGTGGGTTGGTCGTGGTATTGACATGGCCGCATGCTTCGGGGCACGACTGCTTATGGAGACTGACGTGGCCGTACGATCACGTTTTGATCAGGGCTTTGACTGAGTCAGGCTTTGACGCATAGCCAGGTCTCAGGCTATGCGCCCTCCTTTCGGGGGAGCGAGTCTTGGGCGCATGAAACTTCACTGGCTGGGCGCATGAAACTTTTACTGGCTGGGCGAATGGAGCTTCATTGACTGGGTGCATGGAACTTCACTGACTGGTCGCATGGAGCTCCACTGATTGGGCACAAGGAGCTTTACTGGCTTGGGCGCATGGGGCTTCATTTGCTGAAAATTTTTCATGCTTCTACAATGACAGCTTCGATTCTGACATTGCTATCAGGATCAGGCGGGTTCACTATCCACAATGATGCATCCGGGAAGGGTTTGGGTTGTGTCTTGCAGCAGCATAGGAAGGTAATTGCCTATGTTTCCAGGTAGTTACATCCGCATAAGAAGAACTATCCTACCACGACTTGGAGTTAGCAGCAGTTATCTTTGCTCTAAAGTTGTGAAAACACTATTTATACGGAGAACGAGTGGAGATCTTTACAGACCACAAGAGCTTGAAGTATGTGTTTACACAGAAAGAGCTCAACATGAGACAGTGGAGATGGTTGGAGTTGATGAAGGACTTCGACATTTTATTACAGTATCATCCAGGGAAGGCCAACGTTCGGATGACACCGCTGGTGGATACGTATTTCATACATTGGTGGAGGGTGGATGGCACCACCATGTATTCATGTATCCACGATCATCCCAACAAGATGTTGTAGTTGATGTCTGCATCCACAACATAGCAGGTTGTAACGCCCCAGTCCCAAAATACGTAGGACTAGGAACGTATACATGCCAGCTGTATACATACGAAGTACACTCCAATATATAGAAATCTCGTATGACTACATAAGCTGTAAAATACAGTAGAACAATAACTAATCTCATCCACACAAGATAAATGAATAGAAGATATCATATAACGATAAAGAATTGTGTTGATACAATATGTTGGGCGGAGACAAATCCACTACCAACAAGTAAAGAAAAAATACATGAGAAAAGAAACGATTTTTGGCGAGCGAAGCGATGACGATCCAAGTGCAATCATCCTCGAAAAAATAGCAATGATCACGGCTAGAGCTAGAACACCTACGAAAGATAAGAGCACACACACCTGGAGAGAGAACCAGGTCCTCAGAGGGACGTAACAAGACACATAATATCATGCCATATGAATAAATATTGCTCAAATAAATAAGTCAATTGAATTATAACATGGTCCAATACACACCTATTAAACGAGCGTACCATCCCCCCAACCAAACAAGGACAGGAGATGATAAACTAATTCACGGTGACGTATATTTCCATACTATAAATCCAATATGGTATCCGGACCCCAACAAGGTTCAATACCTTCTCATCGAAGTAGTAAGTCACACCTACAACCAAACAAGGACAAGATGTGACGAACTAATCTGCAACAAGTTATTGTTCCAAGCCACGGTCAGATACAAGTACCCAAACCAAAAGTACTCGTATCTAACGGATAAAGGTACCTAACCGTTCTAAGTGAAATGTAGTTAAGAACAATCCTTCCTACGCATGGGCCCTGGCTAAATAGGATCGGCATAGTCCCCCCTTGGGGCACCAGAGGCCCCATCAATAAGAGCATGACGTTCCGCAGAACGTCAGTGGCCGTCAGTAATCATGGGTCATCAACCCCGTATCTCCAGCGGAGCTTCCGGGTCACAAGGAAAAGTGCATCGAAGCCCATATGCTAAGGAATTGTCCTTCCCGCCCAATGCCTACTATGTTGTATCCACAACAAAAAACCACTATAATCGCTAAGTCAAACTAGCATGCAATCTCTATTAGCGGTTATTCCTATCGCACGGCTTAAACGTACCGGTGGCCAACCAGTCACGCATGTCCAAGTTCTACATGTGACACACAACTTCGTGTTACAACGTGTCAAGGCCAATGAATGCAACACACAAGGTGGTCCTTTAAATCTTGGTTCAATGTGTAAGAAAAATAATACATAGCATGAAATATAAATGAACAGTAAGTTCTAACAGGTTATGCCATGTATCACAGTTTATTTTGTATAAAAAAAATAAATAATGCATAAAATATGAGCTAAAATAAATAAACAGCAAATGGCAAGGAGTCTTGCCTGTTAGTACGCCTGGTGTGCTGCAATGATCAAGGTGGCACGAACTGCAACGTCGATGTAACAACTATGCAAGGTGACCTCGGGTGGTGGCACGGACAGTCCCATCGAGTCCAGGACGGTCAAATTAGTTAGGGTGGACTTAAGGTAGTTCAGAATTGGCAAGGGAATAGGAATACTAGGATTGGTTACGGACAGGAGAAAAATCAAAGAAATAATGGATAAATATTATATGTACGAATTTTAGAAAATATTTATAATTCCTAAAAACTAGTTTTCATGAGTCAAAATATTTATAGGAAAAAATACTTAAAAATACTTAAAGTCAAGAAAAATCGTTTTCGGCAGGGACGCTACGTTTGTAGAAATAAAATTTTTGATAGGAATATATTAGTTAAAATTACTTTAAGTTTGACAAAAGAATTTTATAGATAGAAAACTATTAGTAAAATAGTTTAGAAAATATTTGAAAATATTAGGAAACCGATTTATCATTTGAAAGCTATATTTCTACGGTCAAAACAAATACTAGAAAGGACTTGAAACTTATTTTATAAAAATCAAATAACATATTTTTCACAATTACATTAATATTAGGGCTATATAAATCTCCCAAAAATTAGAACAATATTACTACAATTAGTAATACTAATTATGTTACCATATATTATAAAAAATAAAAATATAATAAATAATGTCTATTAATATTAAAAAAACAACTAAACAAATTAACAAATAAAATATAAAAAAATAGTAATAATTCAAAGTACATATGTAGTCTTCTCTGGATCACAAAAACCAAACAACTACTGAGGAAAACAAAAAAGAAAAGGGGACGGAAGAGGTGGAGTCGCCGACGGTCGGCTCGTCCAGTAGGGGGCTGAGGGAAAGGCGGAGAAGAGAGGGAGAGAGAGAAAAAGAGGGAAGCTCGGCCGAGCTCGTCGGCGAGCGGCACGGAGAGAGCGGGGATGACGGGAGGCTGGAGCGGTGACGGGAGCGGTGACTAGGGTTTCTGGCCGGTGCTGCCAGCCGAGTGAGGCAGCGGCGGTCGCGACGGATGGAAGGGACGGGCGGCGCGGAGGAACGCGGTGGATGGTATGCGCAACTCTGACGCGGCGGCGAGCGCCCAGTTCCGGCACGGAGGTAGCGTATCTAGTGGCGGAGGTCCTCGTCCTCAACGAGGGTGGCGGAGAGAAGATGAAGGATGGAGTCGGGAGGCTGAGGAAGAGAATGAGCGGAGGAGAGGGGTTCTTACGCGCGGAGGAACGGCAGGAGCATGCGGAGCTGCGGCCGGTCGACTGCGTGGCACGGGCGAAGGCGGCAATGGGTCGCCGGATGAGGAGATGACCAATCTAACGTGGGGCGGCGTATGTGGAGTCAGTGGCTAGCGTGAGCCGAGACGGGGCACTGCGGGGTGATGATGTTCGGGTGGCGTCCGACCACGGGAGGCCCTGGTCGAGGTTGGACGACGACGTCGCCGGAATCGGCGCTGGGCTTGGCGAGGTAAGTCGTAGTAGTTTGGATTTTTTTATGGTTGGTGCTGGTGTTGTTAAAATTTTGGCGAGGGCAGTGGTGGTAACCCGGGGCAGAGATGGCAGTGATAATCCGGTAGCCGGAGGGAAAAACAGCGGTGGGGGTGACGATGTTTTGCCAAGGCGTAGGGTGAGGGCGGCGGTTGTTCTTGTTGGCAGGGGTCGGAAACAGGGGGTCGGGGCAGTGCCGGGACGACGCGGTACTGGTTGGAGGCGAGTTTTGGTCTGGATGTGCTTGGGGTGAGCATGGTGGAGATTGTGCTGAGTTAGGTTAGGGATTAGGATTTGTATTATGTCGGGGTGTCCGACACGGGCTGGATTTGTGTCCTACATGACACGGATGGAGTCGAAGTCGTGTCGGGGATGTGTCCGACACGAGGAATTGATGTAATTGTAAAAAATGGAATAAGAATATAGATGATGGAACATGGACACGATGTACGCACGTTTTGGTTGTAGATTTTGTGGAAGATGAATAGTGGAGAAAATAATATTGAGGAGTACCTGCCTATTTATAGGATGTGGGAATTCCCATTTGGATAGGATTAGGAATATTTTAAACCCAAAAATAGATAATTCGTAATTTAATTTAAAATCAATCAAATCCAAATCCAAATACAAATCCAATTTAAATCTAATTAATTTACATCCTTTAGTTTTAAAACCAAATGAGATAATTCAAATTTCAAATATAGATATTAATTTAATCTATTTAAATAAATCCAAAAATTCAATCAAGATTTAAATTGCCATAATATTTTTAAAATATGTTTTCCAAAATGCTATAATAATAATTTCAAAAATACATTATTATTTAAAAATAAACTTAATAAAACATTTATTAAATATATATCTAAGCACAAATATTCTTTACATAATTATGCTTTTCTAATATACAAAAATATTATTTATTATTAATAACTTTTAGAAATGACGTAAAAATAACAAGCTTAGAAATGATAGCAAAACTAATTATTATATCTGTTATTTGAAACTATATAAAAAAATAAAACAAAATGTTTTTCTAAATATGTACGCTCGCACATATTCGCACTCGTCGAGCAATTACGAAAAGCAAAATTTTGCGCACGACGTACAATGCAACTACGCGACGTACAATACAAAAAAATTTAATCAGTACCAAATTTATTTAAAAAATAGTAGAAATTTAGGGGTTTTACATCCTACCCAACTTAAAAGAATTTCGTCCTCGAAATTAAGAATTAGGAGGGGGTGAGATGACACTAGGGGGTATCGGTGGAGAACAATAAATTAATTGGAAAGACTAAGAGATGATGTTGGACATACGGTTAGCAAGCCGTGGCTTAAAAGATAACATTTTAGAGTTAGTCATGATAACATGCCAAGGAGTAACATGGTATCAAGAGAATAATGAGCGGCCTAAAAGATATGTTTTGAAAGTGGGTTGAGGGCACGATTTAGAGAGTGATTAGGTACACGCCTGAATTAAGCGATTAGAAGGTCATGATAGTAAATATAGGGCCGAGAAGAAGGACGAGTAGTTTAAGACGAAGATATAGCAACATCGAGAGATAATGGTCATAATCGATATGAAGGATAGAGGGAGTTTAGTACAACGCCTTCGTCCTTATGAAATAGGTGAAGGCGATAGCAATATAGAGTTCGAAGGAGGCGTTATTGAATATGAATACGTGATTCAAAGATGATCAAATAATTTCAAAGGAATTGCCAAGGCAGTCGTGGATGGGATTCTAGAGGGCAAGTTTAGCTATGTTCCCATCCACGTAGAACGATAGAATAAAGCAAACCAAAGTGCACTCGGTTGATCAGACCATCATGTACCGGTTCTAATTAGACAATATGTTAGTGGGAGCAACCCAATTAACATATGTCATGAACAAGCTCGATAAAAGAATAAGCTTGCAAAAACTAGGCTACATTAGCATCATTAGTCTAGATAGTAAAATATAGGCACGTGAGATTAAGATTGAAATAAAGAACCAATATGAATAGTCTAAGTGCCATAAGGATCTAAGTCTTGTTTATTCCTATACCATCATTCTACGGTTTTATTGACCAAGGCTTGGTTGACCAAACGGGTTAAATTCCTCTAGTCTCTATGGTCTAGATAATACCATTGGTATTCCCTTAATGGTCAAGGGTGTGTCAGGTCGTGGGGTGTTCTACCCAACTTAAAGAATTAAGCTAAGGGTGTTTGGGACATCTAACTAGTAGGGTCAATCTCTAGCAAGCACGAAGTGAAGATAATAATTATGATGGATGGAATCAAGCAAGATGCAGTCGATGAGTCGAACGATAGATAAAATCTAGGAAAGAGGTCAAGTATGTGGATGAGATCCTAGACTTCTAATCCTATTCACAGGCTTGCTTGGTACGGTAAAGTAACCAAACAATTTATCTCGACCTGCATGGGCCACCATAAAAATATGTAACGCCCCAGTCCCAAAATACGTAGGACTAGGAACGTATACATGCCAGCTGTATATATACGAAGTACACTCCAATATATAGAAATCTCGTATGACTACATAAGCTGTAAAATACAGTAGAACAATAACTAATCTCATCCACACAAGATAAATGAATAGAAGATATCATATAACGATAAAGAATTGTGTTGATACAATATGTTGGGCGGAGACAAATCCACTACCAACAAGTAAAGAAAAAATACATGAGAAAAGAAACAATTTTTGGCGAGCGAAGCGATGACGATCCAAGTGCAATCATCCTCGAAGAAATAGCAATGATCACGGCTAGAGCTAGAACACCTACGAAAGATAAGAGCACACACACCTGGAGAGAGAACCAGGTCCTCAGAGGGACGTAACAAGACACATAATATCATGCCATATGAATAAATATTGCTTAAATAAATAAGTCAATTGAATTATAACATGGTCCAATACACACCTATTAAACGAGCGTACCATCCCCCCAACCAAACAAGGACAGGAGATGATAAACTAATTCACGGTGACGTATATTTCCATACTATAAATCCAATATGGTATCCGGACCCCAACAAGGTTCAATACCTTCTCATCGAAGTAGTAAGTCACACCAACAACCAAACAAGGACAAGATGTGACGAACTAATCTGCAACAGGTTATTGTTCCAAGCCACGGTCAGATACAAGTACCCAAACCAAAAGTACTCGTATCTAACGGATAAAGGTACCTAACCGTTCTAAGTGAAATGTAGTTAAGAACAATCCTTCCTACGCATGGGCCCTGGCTAAATAGGATCGGCATAGTCCCCCCTTGGGGCACCAGAGGCCCCATCAATAAGAGCATGACGTTCCGTAAAACGTCAGTGGCCGTCACTAATCATGGGTCATCAACCCGGTATCTCCAGCGGAGCTTCCGGGTCACAAGGGAAAGTGCATCGAAGCCCATACGCTAAGGAATTGTCCTCTCCGCCCAATGCCTACTATGTTGTATCCATAACAGAAAACCACTATAATCGCTATGTCAAACTAGCATGCAATCTCTATTAGCGGTTATTTCTATAGGACGACTTATACGTACCGGTGGCCATCCAGTCACGCATGTCCGTGTTCTACATGGGACACACAACTTCGTGTTACAACGTGCCAAGGCCAATGAATGCAACACACAAGGTGGTCCCTTAAATCTAGGTTCAATGTGTAAGAAAAATAATACATAGTAGAAAATATAAATGAACAGTAAGTTCTAACAGGTTATGCCATGTATTACAGTTTATTTTGCATAAAGAAAATAAATAATGCATGAAATATGAGTAAAAATAAATAAACAGTAAATAGCAAGGTGTCTTGCCTGGTAGTACGTCTGGTGTGCTACAATGATCAAGGTGGCACGAACTGCGACATCGGTGTGACAACTATGCAAGGTGACATCGGGTGGCTGTACAGACAGTCCCATCGAGTCGAGGACCGTCAAATTAGTTAAGATGGACATAAGGTAGTTCAGAATTGGCAAGGGAATAGGAATACTAGGATTGGTTACGGACAGGAGAAAAATCAAAGAAATAATTGATAAATATTATATGTATGAATTTCAGAAAATATTTATAATTCCTAAAAACTAGTTTTCATGAGTCAAAATATTTATAGAAAAAATACTTAAAGTCAAGAAAAATCATTTTCGGCAGGGACGCTACGTTTGTAGAAATAAATTTTTTGATAGAAATATATTAGTTAAAATTATTTTAAGTTTGACAAAAGAATTTTATAGATAGAAAACTATTAGTAAAATAGTTTAGAAAATATTTGAAAATATTAGGAAACCGATTTATCATTTGAAAGCTATATTTCTACGGTCAAAACAAATACTAGAAAGGACTTGAAACTTATTGTATAAAAATCAAATAACATATTTATCGCAATTATATTAATATTAGGGCTATATAAATCTCCCAAAAATTAGAACAACATTACTACAATTTGTAATACTAATTATGTTACCATATATTATAAAAACTAAAAATACAATAAGTAATGTCTACTAATATTAAAAAAAATAACAACTAAACAAAATAACAAATAAAATATAAAAATAGTAATAATACAAAGTACATCTGTAGTCTTCTCTGGATCACAAAAACGAAACAACTACTGAGGAAAAGAAAAAAAAGAAAAAGGGACGGAAGAGGTGGAGTCGCCGGCGGTCGGCTCGTCTAGTAGGGGGTTGAGGGAAAGGCGGAGAAGAGAGGGAGAGAGAGAAAAAGGAGGAAGCTCGGCCGAGCTTGTCGGCGAGCGGCACGGAGAGAGAGGGGATGACGGGAGGCTGGAGCGGCGAAGGGCACGGCGACTAGGGTTTTTGGCCGGAGCTGCCAGTTGAGTGAGGCGGCGGCGGTCGCGGCGGATGGAAGGGACGGGCGGTACGGAGGAACGCGGTGGATGGTGCGCGCGCCTCCGGCGCGGTGGCGAGCGCCCAGTTCCGGTGCGGAGGTAGCAGATCTAGTGGCGGAGGTCCTCGTCCTCAACGAGGGTGGCGGGAAGAAGATGAAGGATGGAGTCGGGAGACTGAGGAAGAGAATGAGCGGAGGAGAGGGGTTCTCACGCACAGAAGAATGTGAGGAGTAGGCGAAGCTGCGGCCGTTCGACTGCGTAGCGCGGACGAAGACGGCGATGGATCGCCGGATGAGGATGCGACCGATCTGACATGGGGCGTCGTATGTGGAGTCAGTGGCTAGCGTGAGCCGAGGCGGGGCACTGCTGGGTGGTGAGGTTCGGGTGCCGTCCGACCGCGGGAGGCCCTGGTCGAGGGTGGACGACGACGTCGCCGAAATCGGTGCTGAGCTTGGCGAGGTAAGTCGTAGTAGTTTGGATTTTTTTGTGGTTGGTACTGGTATTGTTAAAATTTTGGCGAGGGCAGTGGTGGTAACCCGGGGCAGAGATGGCAGTGATACTCCGGTGGCTGAAGGGAAAAATGGCGTTGGGGGTGACGAGGTTTTGCCAAGGGATAGCGTGAGGGCGGTGGTTGTTCTGGTTGGCAGGGGTCGAAAACAGGGGGTCGGGGCAGTGCCGGGACGACGCGGTGTTGGTCGGAGGCGGGTTTTGGTCGGGATGTGCTCGGGGTGAGCATGGTGGAGATGGTGCTGAGTTAGGTTAGGGATTAGGATTTGTATTTTGTCGGGGTATCCGACACGGGCTGGGTTTGTGTCCTATATGACACGGGTGGAGTCGAAGTCATGTCGGGGATGTGTCCGACACGAGGAATTGATGTAATTATAAAAAATGGAATAAGAATATAGATGATGGAACATGGACACGATGCACGCACGTTTTGGTTGTGGAGTTTGTGGAAGATGAATTGTGGAGAAAATAATATGGAGGAGTACCAGCCTATTTATAGGATGTTGGAATTCCTATTTGGATAGGATTATGAATATTTTAAACCCAAAAATAGATAATTCGTAATTTAATTTAAAATTAATCAAATCCAAATATAAATACAAATCCAATTTAAATCTAATTAATTTACATCCTTTAGTTTTAAAACCAAATGAGATAATTCAAATTCCAAATATAGATATTAATTTAATCTATTTAAATAAATCCAAAAATTAAATCAAGTTTAAATTGCCACAATATTTTCAAAAATGTTTTTCAAAAATGCTATAATAATAATTTCGAAAATACATTATTATTTAAAAATAAACTTAATAAAACATTTATGAAATATATATCTAAGCACAAATATTCTTTACATAATTATGCTTTTCTAGTATACAAAAATATTATTTATTATTAATAACTTTTAGAAATGATGTAAAAATAACAAGCTTAGAAATGATAGCAAAACTAATTATTATATCTATTATTTGAAACTATATAAAAAAATAGAACAAAATGTTTTTTACTAAAATATATACGCTCGCACATATTCGCACTCGTCGAGCAATTACGAAAAGCAAAATTTCGTGCACGACGTACAATGCAACTACGTGACGTACAATACAAAAAAAATTAATCAGTACCAAATTTATTTTTAAAAAATAGTAGAGTTTGGGGGATGCATCGGGATCCCCAACGTCTGAAGTAGAGTTTGGGGGATAATGATGAGAGAGGACCCAGGGTCGATCTGCATTCGATCCACCTTGATGGCATCGACATATCCTGTGTAATATAGGGGTCTGTTGTGCTTATTGTTCTTGAGCAGCGTGTCCTGTTGAGTGAATGTGATATTGGGGATGATCTCCCCATATTATGACAGTGCAGACATATTGTCGGATCATCATCAGGCTGCTTGACCTGACTGGTGAAGACTCGACGTCCTTCAGGGCTTCGGTGAGAGCTTCCCGAGTATCTTTGGATAGGCGGAGGAGCTCGAATAGGGAACGCCGTGCTGGAGTACTGGCCAGTTGTGCCAGTATGTCAAAGTTGTAGGGCTTGGCTGAGCCCAGAGTGTTATCTTTTTGAAGAGGCCTGTCGAAGCGGGCCTCCTTCTGCTTTTGCTTGTCAGCTGTAGGAGGTTGGGATAAAACTTCTCCTTGGACAGCTGTGGTGATGATGGAAGGTGCCACTTCAGTCGGAGCCTCCTCTGGCTGGGCTTTCTGCTATGAACGCATTTGTATGGGCAGTACTTCCTCAAGGGAGGAAGTCACCATTCGGCAAGACTTGGTCTTCTTGCCTTTGCTTTTGGAGGTAGAGGGTACCACCGGTTGAGTTAGTTTTGGAACGATATCCGGGTGAACCCACATGATCTCCCCATGGATGTTGTGAGTGGTGTGAGCCTACCCATATTGTCACGGGTTGGTGGAAGGTTGACTACTTCCATTGTCGTCTTTGGGATGGGGATGATGCCATCTTGAGCTGAGGTAGGCGGTAAGGTACCGAACTGGAACGACACCATGTTGGCCGAGACTGTCTTCTCCTCGTAATGGACTGAGATGATGTTCGCATTGATCATGTGCTGTATGTAGTCTTTGAGGACGTAGCAATCTTTAGTTGGATGTCCGATGAACCGATGGTAGTGACAATACCTCGGGTTGCCGACTCTAACTACTTCGTCAGGATGCTTGGGATCGGGCAACTTGATTTTGTCACCCTACTTCAATATCTCGAAGAGTTGTAAGGTATCTTCATCGTTGAAGGAGTAGACCATCTTCGGCCTTGGTGTGGGAGGAGGCCTCTGAGCAGGACCATGCATTGTGTTAGACGCATTGATAGTCAATGCCTGCTTCCCTTTCGCTTCACGGCTGCTACTGCTGGTCGTAGGCCGTTTCTCTTTATCGTCAAAGATGGGGAATTTAACCCAGAAAGCGAGTGTTACGTGCCTTTTTCTCAGCAACTTCGGCTTTGATGATCAATGAACTCCAATCTGGCGGGGGAGTAGAGTTGAGCCAGAGCTTGATCGCGGAGATCATGTTCATGTTGTATGAGTCGATTAGTGCATGTTCCGACATGCCTAGAGGCAACCTTAGGCACGATTGTCGAAAATGCTCTATAAATTCTCGAACAGTCTTCTTCTTAGTCTGTCGTACTTCTATTAGAGATGACATGGTCATGTCTCTCCCTCCGTCGTAGAACCGATCAAGAAAGAGGCATATCAAGTCGTCGAAGGATGATATGGAGTTGTCAGAAAGACTGCAGTACCAGTCGTAGGCAACCCTTTTTAGAGCCCCGACAAACAGGCTCGTGAGCAAGGTGTCTTCTTTTGGGAGATGCCCTGTCTGAGACTAGAAGTAGGTCAAGTACCAACGATGAGAGTCCTTCCCGTCGTATGGCATTAGCGTATGTAGTTTATACTTGGGAGGATAAACCACCTTGTTCCACTCAAGAGGGTAGGGATAAGGAAGCCCCAATTTTTGACGTTCTTTCTGCCTGTTTCGGGCCTCAAAGCGTTCACGCTGGTCCCTAATCATCTCGGCCAAGTCTTCTGTCGAGCTGGAAGCAGGTGAAGGCGAAACGACCTAAAGTTGGATATTAGAAGGAGCTGACGCTTGTGGTGCAGTGTGATGTTCTGCGCCTGAAGATACCCGTTGAGGGGGTATAGTTGAATCTCCGTTGGCCCCCTAGATTGGGGCTAGTGGAGATAGGTGCCCTTGCCAGAGTGGTTCGAATGTCGAACACCGCTTGGGTCAGGATCTTCATGGAGGCAGAGAGAGTCTTCAACCTCCCCTCAAGGGTATCTATGCGCTGCACGACGTCCAGCGCTGGAGCGTCTGATTCTCCTTCATCACTACCCCCTGCCATGTAGGCTGTTATGACATGTGTGGAAGTGGATGGATTGGTCGAGGCTTCACTCTCGACCTCACTTTCCTGTAGAGGGGCTTCTTCTTCTGAGGCCTCGTGTTGGCTACCCCCGGCTACATCCCGATCGGTTTATGGGAGCGCTTCCTCGTCTTCAAGGGGAGGGTTGTCAGAGGCTTGACTACCCCCGGTTGTTGCTTCCGCCAGTGTGAGACTCGTCTCACAGTATCGGTATTTATATACGGATATGTATTTTGTATTGTATTTCGTATTTTCTCGGTTTTCAGAATGCTTTAAAATTTTTCCAAATTATAGATTTTCCCCTTGGCCGACATACCGACAGTGTACCGGAGTATACCGACGGCATACCGCCCGGACAGAATTTTTACATTTTAGATATTTTCAATTTCAGATATTTTCGTGAATAGTATTTCCGATATTTTTATGAATAGTATTTTGGATATTTTGATGAATAGTGTTTAGATATTTTCGTGAATAGTATAGATGCATTCTATTATCCAATGGACAATTGGTTTTCTTTCAATGGCTAGGATTGACCTAGAATGTGACATGGATCATGATCCGACGGTCACGGTTAATTCACCCATTCTATATATATCCTATGAGTTTCTCTCTCCTCTCTCTTTTCTTTCCATCACCATTTCTCCTTCACTCTCTTCTCTCTTTCTCAAGCTTAGGAAAGCTTGGCCTTGAGGCCTAGAGTGTGGTTTCGGAACCCCTCTTGGTGGTGGAGTGGAAGATTAGGCTTGGTTGCTAAAACCTTGGCAAGTACATCTTGCTCAAAAATGATATGACCATACTTTATTTTTGTTTTCCATAGAAATTAAAGTTTTATTGTTCTATAATATGCTCCTCTAAATTGTTAACATCTTTAGTATATAGCACTTTTGGTTTTGATCGACAATATTGCGTAGATCTGAGTTTCTAGATATGATTTTTGAGTATTTTGAAGTTTTGATCTATCAAATGTTTTATTTTGTGAAAACTAATACTTCCATGTTGTAGGAAATTCAATTCTATTCAATTTTGACTTTTGAAAGTCCGAATTTCGATTTAAAACGAAGTTTTTATGGCCGAAACAAGTTTTGAGTTAAAAAGTCAACTTTCTGTGACGGTTCGGAAAATCCGTCGGAAATCCGCGGAAATCCGTCGGAAAATCCGAACTTGCACCACAAAACTTGCTGTTACACTTCGAAAAACCCGCTGGAAATCCGCAGTAATCTGCCGGATAATCCGGTTAGGCTATTTTAGGCTGTTTTTGTCCGTTTTTTGCCCGTTTTTGCCCCTTTTTGATAATTTCTCGATTGTAATGGACTCTTAACGTGATTAGATGACCTTTGATAGTTAAAGAATGATTGTACACTCTATATACATGGTACATGCTTATGTTCACGTATTGTTCTATGTCCAGATTATAGATAGTGGCCTGTTATGGTGCACTCCAGATTACTATATATATGCCTAGCTCGATTTAGTGGCTCATAGTAGCGCACTCATGACTTGATTTTCTTATTGATTTCTAGACCCGAGATATGAGTACATGTTCTTTCTTGACACCGTGGATATAGCTTGTTGAATGTCTAATCTATTTGCATCTTGGCAATGGACAATCGGGTGTGAGTATTGTCTATTGTATCGCGCGTAATGTGTATTGAGAACATTTGCCAGAGATATCTCGCAAATGACTTATACCCATGGCTCGTCATTATAGGACGATTCTTGAGTGTCCACGACTTGAGAATTAAAAACGATTGTTATAGGTAATTGACTAGTAAACTCATATAGATCATTGGGAGGGGAGGACACTTCATGCTACCGCGTATTCGGATCGCTATGGGCCCCCACAGTGGCAGGGATAACCCCGATTGGCGTGGGCCCCTGTCCACTATTGATTGAGTAGATGTTTATCTACTATTGATATGTTATTGAGTAGATGTTGTTCATCTACTATTGATATGTTTCATTTTTGGAGTAGATGTTATCTACTATTGATTGAGATTGTTTGGTTGATTTTATTTCTTTTCTTCTACCGTCGTCGCCCCCTTGGCCATCCGAGTTACTGCAGCGTAGGTGGTAGTGAAGTTCCTCAACTTGCATACTAGTAATTAGGATTGTGATAACCCTAACTAGTTAATGATAGCAAGCCGTAGGAAATGATTGGCCGTGCACTTTTGATTGTGTGTTACTTTATATGCTCTTATATTGATGAGTGGCCAGAGGCTAAGTTCTGCTAGGAAAAAGATCTGCAACCCTGGTCCTTGTTTGGTTTAAGGGTTGTGGCTCCGATTTCTAGTAGTTCCTAAGTCCCTTGTTGCTCATTGGCTTATTGTTCTCTAGTACTATATGGTTCAGTATTTCCATTCAGTCATTTATATTCTCGAGACATGTGCATTGGTACCGCACTAGTCTCGAACCATCTTTATTTATTTCTGTCATTATGTTGTTGTGTTGTTGTTGGACTTTGTCGTTCACCTCGAGCCTTCCTTGTGGTACTTGCTATTTGTGGTCTGACCCCACTGGTTTTGCATGGCCAGGTTCCATAGTTGATCACGAGGATCTACCGTCTTCTCCTCCGGATGGTTCGCACTCAGAGGACCGATATGGATTAGCGAGTGGGTTACCTTTATTTCCCACTTTATCTTGTACTCTCATTTTGTGGTATATTAGCCAAGAACATATGTTAGTCCTTGTTTCTGGGTTTTGTTTCCTCCGTCTTAGTATGGCGTGGATGTATATTCTGGACAACTGCTAGTTGTACATTTACGTACCTTTTGTATAGTCAGTTGATATATCTTTTATTATGTCAGCTCTCATGATTATGTATGTACTTGTGTTTGGGACGCCTTACCCATCTCATATGTGATTTACTCTTTATTGCTTCTTATGTTGATTGGATTGAGATAGGAATTATTCGACCTTAGGAGTCGTCAGTGGCATGCTAGAGTCCACCCACTTGTCTTCTAGACAGCTTTGACCGTATCTTGGGGTACTGGCGTACTCTGATATACATAGCTAGCTTTGTCTCGTCCCCGATCTCCAGTATTCTGGTTCTGGGGCGTGACAACCAGGGCCTTGTTCCTCGTTCGGGTGCGTTCGTACATCCCTAGGGATGGGACCACTATTTTACTCTTCCTCAGCTGAGTCTTAGATGCAGAGGCTGAGGAGTTGATGGTTGTCTTTCTCATGGATGAGGAGACAACATGACAGAAAGTGATCTTAGGTTTCACTTCGTCTTCAATTGGCACTTTCTTTCCGAGGCGACGTCGAATAGGTGCCGTAGTTTGTAGTCGCTGAAATACAGACTGCCTTTGTGGTAGAGCCGCTGTTTTGCTACAATATCAATTGATGGTGACCATGGCTGAGGTGTACGCTGCGAGGGACACATTGTGCTTATTGGTCGTCTCTCCTGATCCACGTTTGTGACTGATCACATTATGCAAATTATGTTGGAAGAGTTTCAATTTAACACTCCCATCAGGCGCATGGCAAAGCCAAGCACCGGGGTGGTCATGTGAATGCTGTGCCCCCTGACCTGGTTCACGCACATGAGATACGCCCAGATCATTGGTAGAGGAACAACATTTTTGGCAACTTGAGTCCACTTCATGCGCGTCACCCAGGTGGGCGCATGGACTCAACATCGCAGTTGCCCAGCAAGACTTGGTTCCAAACGCAGTAGATGTGCCCAAGCGGGACAGGGACTTTGAGAGTCGACTCATTTCTGGCACATATACGCCCGAGTCGACTCTGTACAGCTTACCATCAGCAGTACGCAAGATTTTGACTGCATGCTTCTGGTTTGCTATTGGAGTAGCATGTTTATGGCACATGGCCTGTGCTGTCTTGGATTTCTTTGTACTAGCCCGCGAAGGCACAAAGTACTCAGAATCCAATGGTGTCTTTCCATGACAGCGAGTGAGTCTGTTGAAGACAGACGTTCTCTCATGCGCACTAGAGCTCATACGCTAGAGATTGGTTGTACCTCTGCTCCGTTGGTGCATCTTCTTTGGTTGGGAAGTAGACGGTAGGGGAGTGCAGTCAACACTGCACTTCCCAAACAGATGCACGGCACCAGTAGGCGCATCCTTGTTATTGAGAGCGTCAGCAAAAAGGGCCAGCTGCGGTGGAGCATCTTCTTCAATAATAGTACAAGGTGCATCGGCCTTACGCACCCAGACTTGGTAAGTTTTCTTCGGCTTTGGCAGCCGCTTCGAAGGACTCGCACTTCCTTCAGAGATGAACTCCTGATATGCCTGTTGATTAAGGCGCACCACAAGTATTTTGTAGGAGGAGCCAAGTTTGATGTCATCAGATTGTGACATAACTTTTTCGTTGGAGAAGAAAGAGGTTCCCAGCAGAGTCGTCAGCTTGTTTGCCATCGAAAATGTGACAAGGTTTTATTGACTATAACATTGGTATTTCAATTACAAACAGAACAATATATAATATAGGACTTAGACGTAGTCCTAGGAGTGCACTTTTGTTTTTATCTGGGAACTGTATCGGTGGAGCGAGTGGTAATACGTTGACTCCGTTGACGATCTGACGACGATCTTGAACTCTCTAAAGGTCTGGGTTGCTCTGGATGCCAGAGCATTACGAGAAGAAACGGACGTTAAGTGTCTCTTCTGGCCTCTGTAGAGGTGCTTCTCTCTGAGTATGTACGTCTGTCCTTGCCTGTGTATATATATGTTCGTCTTCGTTGTGAAAGAATGACCCTTCTATTTATAGATAGCAGACTGGCTGCTCATGTGCACATATATCGGATGTTCCTGGACGTAGTAATGCCACGTGACTGATACTGGCGGAGCACATAGTTAATGTACCCTGAATTGAAGCTGAATCTGCTAGACTGCTGTGCTGGGCTACGATGGAGCTGACACATAGCAGTCGCAGAGATTTGGTTGTTGCTGAGATCTTGGGTGGTTAGCACCCATTCTTTGAACAGAACTGAGTCAAGGGACGAGTGGCGTATGCCTGTGGCTCAAATATCTCAGTTTTGGTGGAGAGTGATCCGTCGGGGTGCGCCTAGGATTGGACGCATGGAGGCGACTTAGTCTATGAGTTTTAGGCATCATAGACGAGTCTGGGCGTATAGCTTTTGAGGCACATGCAGAGCTTCACATCACGGTGCGCCTTGGATCAGGCACAGGGGAGGTGACTTGGTCTCATGATTTTTAGGAGTCATGAGCAAGTCCAGGCGTATGGCTTTTGAGGCACATTCAGAACTTTGTCTTCTGTTGCTTGGGATCATAAGTAAGTCGGGGGGCGTATGACCATTGGGGCATATATAGTCTTCTGGGACTATGGCCACGAGGTGCATATAAATGATCGGTCTACCATGTGGTAATTGTTGTCGACCCAAGGCGAAATGATGGTGCTGACATCAATGGCACTTTATTTTCTGCAAGGGTTGCTGATTTGACATCTTTCAGAAGACGTGTACTCGTCCTTTGTTATTCAGTATTAAATGCTTGATGGAGAGGGTTGCATTAGTTAGTGCCAATCTGGGCAAATGGGTCCATGGCCAGTTTGTCGCATCCATGGGGAGCGCATGACGTCGAAGGCGCATCTGCCAATGTGTCGCATCTTCTTTGGCCCACTTGTTGAGTTCTCCAAGGCGTTAATGGCGGCTTTGACTTAGCCGAATATGAGGCGACAGATGTATTTGTTATTAATATAGATTCATTGCATGGAATTTGGAACGTTGGCCATTTGGCGCTCGGGTGTAGGCTGCCCGTGTTTATAAATAGCCGTATGAGGGAAAGCTTTGCTTTTATTCTTCAAAAGATGAACTTGGCCGGAGCTATGCCTTGGCAAACTTTCAAACTTGAGCTCTTCCCGAAGATGATGAGGCGCTGTCCCAGTCTTCTCGTCGTTTTGAGCTTCTGTGATAGTGTCTATTGCATCCAAATATCGGGATCGTCGAGTCGCAACATAGGTCGATGGTGCCTGTTGCATCCAAAGATCGGGGCAGTCACGCTCCGTCTTTCATTATGCTAGCAGAGCCACAGGTTGTCGATTGTGCTTGTTGCTTCCAAAGGTCCGGGCGTCGTGTCGCGATCCTTGTCGAGATAGATGACCTACTCCTCCTGCTACACAAGGGCTGACTGATGATGATGAGAGAGGGTAATTCGCTCTGACTATGCATGGAGATGCACATACGTTCAGATACTGGAATGATGTGTCTGGATGAGACATCAGAGTGATGCGCCTGACATATGATGCTCCTGCGGATGATGTGCCTGGCAGATGGTGCATGACAGTTTGCTGCGTCTAGCTGTAGCTTTATGATTTTCCTTTTTTGTTGAAGTTTTCCTTTGTAAAGCCTTTCTTTAGACATGTGATAAACTTTTATATGAAAAAAAGTCCTTTCTTGAATGTCTTTAAACTTGTACTTTGCTGTGCCAAGTATCTGTCTGAGCTTTTTTTGGCACATTGGAGTTGGTCCATGGTTGGGTTGAGCGCATAAGATTCTGGCCTATAGATGCGCTTGAATTTCCATGCTTATAAAATGTGTGGTCATTATCTGCCTTATTTATTCTTGTAGACCTTGTGAATGCCAATCCTACACTCCATGTATGATTGGCTAGATCATTAGACCTTGTTCAGACCCAAGCCGATGACATATCGAAGCTAGTATTCACACACATAGATAGATGATTCTTGATTCTTGTACATGCCATGATCAGTTTTACTTGCTTTGTTCTAGCCCTAGTTTACAGCTTACCTTGCCATGATACTTATATGTACATTTTTATTACTATTGTATACACTCTCTATTTAAAGTCTCATAGCATTTGTCATATCTTGTGAACTATTGTTAGTAGATTGTGCTCGTTCCATCCTGACTGGATATGTTGACAAAACTTTATAGATTATGGTGAGTAGGAGTGTCCTACCTACTACGGTCCCCATAACGTAGTTGGCTTAGACTTGGAGACCCTAGTTCAACAAGGGTTAGCTCCAGCCGATAAGGCATTAGAGTAGCTTACTAGATTAGTTTAGTACTGGTCTTTGTCTCCAGATTACACTTTGGCTTGTTATTATTTAGTCTTTGTATTTGAGATTGTTGACTCTGAGACTTTGGACTTGTATTATTTTGTGTTGGACTTTCAGAATAATATTTTTATATCTTGTTGTCTTTATCTTTCAGTGTCATCTTTTCTTCTTAGAATTTGTGATTGAGTATATTATATTGTCATTTCTTGTCCTCCGTTCGGAGTTGACCATTCTCGACAGGTTTTGATATTATAACTGTTGTTAGATAGTAGACCTAGACTGCGTTCTACACCATTTCTGCGGCGTAGGCTGGGATGCAGTCTTGCACTCGTGCCATTACTGCTGGTGCAGGTCGTGACACCTTGTAGGCCTCGAAGCTCGCAGAGATTCTTCGGAGGAGCCATGTCTAGGATGGCCTTCGTCTTCTCAGGGTCAATGTGAATACCCTTGGCCGTGACGATGAAACCCAAGAACTTACCGCTGGAAACCCCTAAGAAAGACTTGGTTGGGTTCATGTTCAGTCGATGTGTCCACATCAAGTCGAACACTATCCTTAAGTCGTCCAGATGGCTAGATTTCTTATAGCACTTAACGACAATGTCATCAACATAATATTCTACCAATTTTGAAGGTGTTTGCGGAATATGGTACTCATAGCTCGCTGGTATGTTACTCTTGCATTTTAAGACGAAATGTATCACTATATAATAGTAGATTCCTTTTGGAGTTCGAAATGATATATGTTTTTCATTTTTAGGGAACATCTTTGATCTGGTTGTCGCCTGAGAACCCGTCCATGAAGGACATGCGCTCGAAGCCACAAGTCTTGTCAATCATCACATCGGTGATTGGGAGGGGAAACTCGTCTTTTGGACAGGCTAAGTTAAGGTCCCTGAAGTCTATGTAGACTCTAATCTTTCCGTTCTTCTTAGTGACAAGAACAATATTGGCCACCCAGTCTGGATATTGCTCTTCGCGAATAAAACTACTCTCTATGAGTTTGTCAACTTCTTTCTCGATAGCATCTATGATATTGGGACGGAAGCGACGTTGTTGCTATTTAACAGGTTTAGTGTCTAGCCGAATATTGAGTCGGTGCATTGCGACTTGCGGGTCTAATGCCGACATATCTTTAAAGCTCAAAGCAAAGACATAGATGTTCTCTCTGACCAGCTGTATCGAAGATTCTTTGTCTTCTCCAGTCAATCTTTTGCTAATGAAGATAGGTTTAGGGGAAGCCTCATCTCCTAGCTCGACTTGGATGACCTCATCTTTAGTGGAAGGTTCAGGCTGTTCGAAATGCCACTCCGATTGAGATCCTAGGTGTTGAGCCCAGGGTTCATCTTCGAAGAATTCGAGCATCTGGTCTTCATCCTCTAGTGGGAGATCTGCAGAGACCATATTGAAGAGAGTATCTGTTTGAAGGTTTGCCGTTACTGGCATCAGAGTACCAAGTTGAGGAATCGGAGGAGTGAGAATGCACAACGACCTCCAATTCTAAACTCTCCAAAGTTGTTGTAGGTGTAACATAACCCAACCCCCGACGAGTTTGCTGGGAGTAGTTCTGAGACTTCCCCTTTGGAGTATGAAGCCGTAAAGGAAGGCATCGGCCTTTGCCATAGTTCAGTCTTCTATCACTATTCAAGTCGTATCCTAACTTTTGGATAAGGTATTTGGCTTGAGCAGTGTAACGGTAGAGCTACATCTTGCCGTTATCGGGCTCTGTATTTGCAAGGGTAAGTCTTTAAGGATTCTCTACCCGACCGAAGATGATGGGTTCCGCATCTTTCTTCCTTGCTGGAACTAGGAAGTAAGCATCTTGGGAAGAGGAAACTCGGCTTGCAAGATTGATGGTTATCACTTGTGTTTGCAACATATACAGAGCGTTGTCTAAGAAATACATAGTGTTCCAGTGTGCACAAGAGTAATTCAAAGACAACTTTCTATTGATGAAATATGAATTTTATCCCGAGGGATTACATAATATAAAGATTGTGCCTCAACATTGGCGCGTATGTAGTCTCCTAACTCCTCATCAGTAAAAACTAGGGCTGCCATGAGAGAAGGTGGAGGAGGCTTCCACTTCAATTTGACTACCAAGGGGTCTACAGTCAGAGGTTCCTGCGACCTCAGAGTTTTTCTTGAGGCCCTTTGGGAGAGCTATATTTATATAGGCTCCTGGCTAACAGCTGATGTCGTCGGGGGCGAATGAGCATGAGTCTTACTTTGAATCATGATGACAAATGGCACTAATGTTTGGGGAGGTTTCCCTTTCAATCGAACCCTCAGTGGTTCTTCGGCCATAGCTGTGCTCTCCGATGTAGTATCTGCCTCGTCGGCGGCATCATTAGTATCATCATCCCATGGGACTGACTTGTACAGATCAGCATCCATACAGTATACTTTGAGTCCTCGGAATGGATCAATGTTAGCGAATTTCAGTCTTGATAGTCCGGTCGCTGGCCACATACTTCATGCATTGATGGAGAGTAGAAGGCACGATCATGTACTCATGAATATATGGTCGACCAAACAACATATTTTAGTTTATGTCTGCATCAATGACATAATAAGTCACATCCATCTGGAGGTCGTCTATCTGGTATTTCAGACGAATCTTGTCCAAGGGCTCGCTCTTTCTACCATTGAAACTGCTGATTGTAGTATTCAACGCGGTCGGCGGATACATCAAAATCCCCAAGGTTTGGAGAAGACTCCAAAGGATGATGCTGAGTGAGGAGCCATGGTCGATGTGGATGCGATCGACCCTGATGGTACCAATATACCTTGCAAAGTACATGAGTCTATTGTGCCGGTTGTCCTTCAGCAACATGTCCTGCTGAGTAAAGGTGATGTTAGGAATCACCTCGACCATGCTATGGAAATGTGGGCACACATTAGGGTCTTCCTTGGGTGGTTGCACCTGGGTGAGAAAGGAATCTACTTTTGTAAAGCTTCGCTAAGGGCATCTCGAGGCTATTTAGAGAGACGGAGGTGTTAGACATGACAAAAGGTTGAACAAACTTTTTGTATATTGAACGTAAGAAAGAGTACAATCGATTCTTATGCAAAGAAATCTAAGTACAAAAGTTTCTAGAAAAGTGCGACGGTAGAGATCGAGCACTGCAGTGGCTTCTTTTCTCCGTTGATGATCCGATGATGATATAAGACTTATTCTGACTTTCTGGTGCCTTCGATGGAACTCTAGGGTTGCCGATCAGGAGGACGCCAAAGTTGAAGATTTTGATAATTCTATGGATCTTTTTCTCCTTATCGATCATTTTGTTGGGGGAAAATCTCTCATGTTTATAGGGAGAATGGCACATATGCGATGTGCATTAGGGTTTCAAGATATGAAGGAATCTATCGTCCTTGCATGTTACGGGCTTCTGTGGTGCTGACACGTGGTGGTGTTGAGATTACCCTCAAACGAGATCTCTGGTGGTTATCAAAATAACCGAAGGAGGTGACACGTGGCATGTGCCGTTTTTCTTGTTCGGATGTAGCCGAGCAAATCTTGGGATTTCATCTCAGATTTGGATTCTGTGTAATCTTCGTCCGAGACCTAAATCAATCTGATAAGATATTCGTATTTATCAACTTGATCAATCCCAATCCTATCTTTGTGAGAGGCAGTTTAAGGAAACAGATTGGGTGGGACTACGTCGTCTATGCTTCAGGCATGGTTGGTTGCGCTTTTAGGGCGACGAGTAGACTATGCTTCTGGAGACGACGGTGCCTCTGTGCCTTGGGGCGACAATTGGACTATGTTTCGAAGATAATGGGGCCTTTGTGCTTTTAGTGGCAACGCGTACGCTGTGTTTCGGGTAGAGTCACTATGCTTTAGGGCGACGAGTAGGCTGTGCCTTTAGATAGACCATTTTACTGTGCTTTAGAGTAGCAGTCGGGCTTGTGCTGGAGGCAAATGGTGTCTTCCAAGTCTTTATTGAGAAAAAGGGGCCGTTGAATGGGCCGGGTACTTGGATCAAAGTGGCTGTCTATGCTTCTGGAAGGGGGATGTACTGTCTGCACCTTGGATTCAAAGGAACACAGTTGGGTGCCTTCACCTTCGGTTGGAGACAACTTGGCTTTTAAGCCTTCTTTTTAGGAGGAGTAAATGACTACCCTTGAATATGCAGACTCCTTCTTAATTGCCACCGTTAATTGGAGAATTACAGGAGCATTCAAACAGTTTGGAGACTCTCTTGAAATGGGTCTATTAATTGAGACCCATTGTGCCGAGTCCTTAGCCTATCCCATTAATGAGAGAATTTTGACCGTCGTCCAAGTGGCCTATAGTTTGGAACACTCCCAGTCCTATAAAAGGGGAAGTGTTCCTTTAAAGAGTCACTATCTTTTTCCTGGCACCTTTCACCACCATGTTTGATCCAGACTTAGTTTCAGACGGCCGCTGGCCTTACATAAGTCGGTTTTTGGTCGGAGCTTCACTCATCGAAGGGGCCCTATTCTTCTAGAAGAACACTCTGTAGAAGGAGTTGTCACCGCTCTTGAGAAGTATCCAAGTATCCGCCCTAAGGAGTTTGACTCTGAGCGACGTCTTGGAGGTCGAAGCTACGGGGTTAGGATTGGTTGCTCATCCTGATGCGCTACAGCTTGTATTCTGCTTTACTCGTCCTAGGCTTTGCGACCTACTGCGCCTTCAGGGAGTTCGGGCCAATAGCTGCTTCAGGAAGTTGCTTGCTTTGGTCGAGCAATTAATGCGCCTTGATGGAGATCAATCTTCTAGTATACGTACCAAGAAGAAATATGCCTGCACTTTAATGAAAAGTCTATTATAGACTCCTCAAGGGTCTGCTGAACCTGTGATTGTAGAAGCATGGAAAATATCAGAATGATGATCTATACGGCTCGGAACAGGAGAACCCCATGCGGCTCATACAGGAGCAGTCCCATGCGGTTCAGAGAGACTCTTAGTCTCATGCGGCTCGGGTCAGGAGAGTCCATGCGGCTTACATAGGGACAGTCCTATGCGATTCAAAGAGCCCCCTAGCCGCATGCAGTTCAGAAGTACATGCGGCTCCCATTCGACCAACAGAGATATGCGGCTCGATCAACGCCACGTGCACCCATGGGACCCCTTCATACAGCTGGCCATCGAGCAATGGCCCTATTTAATGCTCTGCTATGATTTGACAGCTGACGGCTCTGACATGAAGTGTCATAATGGCCCTGTCATAATGACAGACTCTTTGGGAATAGGAGAAAATCTCTGACACAATCCGAGATAGACATGTGGCTACCCCTATGCGGCTCCAGTGAAGAACAGCTTCATGCGGCTGGTAAGAATCGTCTTCCTGCGGCTCACCAAGAAGCCATCCCATGCGGCTCGCGAGTACTACACTTATGCGGCCCACCGAGAAACCATCCCATGCGGTCGCAAATACTATACCTATGCGGTTCACTGAGACGCTGTCTTATGCGGTTCATGGATATCATGCGGCTCTGGCAGAGTCCATCATTAAGACACGTGGCAGAGATTCAATTGCCCCCACGACTTGACAGCTGGTAGCAAGGATGATTATGAGATGCAAATCAATCAGAGATTTACCAGATCCCAATGACCATATTTAACGTTATCCTCATAATTAATGAGATCAGATCATATCATTCATGATCCAGCCAATGGGACACGTGGTGAGAGATCCAAGCTTGACACAACCAATCATGAAGATTTAAAGCAATCAGCATTAATCATTCGTAGGATTCAGTACTATTCCCATTTATGGCCCAGATCCTTCACGATTAAAATGAATAGTCCAGATTGATTAAGCATCAGGCTGCCGCCACTTTGAGAATGGGTAATCATCCAAACCCTAATGATGCTCCCCACTATTATAAATAGCAGGGTGCCATTCCCTTGCAAAATATACAAGGAGAGATATACGCTATCAGAGAGAAAAATACACAGAAAGAGAGAGAGAGAGAGAAGCCAGAAGAGCAATACGAGGATAGCAAGAAGGGCATTTCTTCGTCAACGCCAACCATCTCTTCACAGGAGCCAAGGCTGCATACCGATCGTCCAAGGAGTAAGGCAGGGCTGCCGTCGCCTTCCCGAGCCTCTATCGTCACCCCCCAGAATCTAAAATAAACAATTGTACTTAGACTGCTGTACCTAGGTTTTCGTCCCTAGGCTTTCTTTGTACAAGCGAGTTTGTATTGTGAGTCTAAGTTCAGTCCTTCCATAAAACTGTTCTGTACTTTTACAATCAATGGCAAACACGATGGCGACTCTGCTAGGGACAAACTTCTCCACGGCTGAGGAGTTGGTAACGCAATCGGATGCAGCCAAGCTCGGCTCCACGCAACAGAAGATGGTCGCTCGGTTCGACCAACAGGCGTTCGAAGAAATGCTCTCTGACAAGAGCGCTGGCCCGGTCCAGAAACGAGCCCGCACAAAGAAGGCCCGCAAGGAGTGGAGGCCCCGATCCTTCGTTCCTACTGAAGCTCTTGCAGAAATACCCTCTGTTGCTCAAAACGGCGGAGAAGACTCTCCCGCGGCCCCACCTCAGATCATAGACGACTCTGCTGTCCCCAAGTCCGGCAAAAGAAACACTATAATACTGGACTTGCAGGGGCAAAAAGGAACTCTATGCAATCCGAGCCGCATAAGGATATTAGCCGCAGGGAGAAAGCTCATACGGTTACATCCGCCGGCCGCATAAAGAAAATTCATGCGGTCACATCTGTCAGCCGCATAGCTTATGCGGCTACAGTTGCCAACCACATGGATGAAACTCATGCGGCTAAGAAAGTCAATCGCTTGCAGAAAACCCATGCGGCCACAATTGCCAACCGCATGCGGCCAGCCTGCACGGTCGTGACTCCTAGCCGCATAAAAACAACTCATCTAACGGCAGAAGACAACCGCATGCAGACAGCCTGCACGGCACCCAATTCTAGTCGCATAGCGACCGTTCCACGCTTCTCTCGATCAGTCTTCGACCGTCTCTCATGCGGTCATGACTCTGATGGTTCTCTGGATGATAAGCCAGACTCTGTGGTGTTCAACTTGGACTCCTCCTATTACGCACCCGCAAGTGCTAAAAAGAGGAAGTCTAGGGCAGCGCGGGCTCACCAAGCCCAGGCAGCTGTCCCAACCTCTAACTATCAGGGCGTCCCGTTGATTATCACACGGGCCTCTGATGGGAAGTTGTATAGAACCGCTCGAGTCCAGCCCCCGGCGGCAAAAGGACAAAGTGGTTCCTCTGACCTGCGTAAGGCGATCCTCCACAAACGCAAGGAAAGAGAAGGAGCCTCAGCGTGCAAAGAGTCCTCGCTTGGACATCATTGCACCCAAATCATCGTCAACTGCTGTTGCAACAACGCGGCAGCAACGGAAGATCGGCCGTCGGTCTTCCAAAGACTACAACATCCGAGCTCAGAAGACGAAGCACCTCCTGTTGTCTCCTGTAATTCCACTTAAAAAGTCCCCGTCGAGGGGAGAGGCAAGAAGACAAGCATCTCCAGCCCCAAAATATCCACCACTACAGTTAAGAAATTGTCGTCTAAACGGCTGTCCTCCACCGGAGTATTCCAACACACCCGTTCAAAGACGAAATCTGCTGCAATGGAAAATTTGTCATCTACCTCGCTGGGGGTCGTAAGAACTGGGGGTAGCACTCCTCCGAACATACACAACAATCCGATGTTTCAAGGAGTCGAGCCCGGGGAAACAACTCTCCCATCAGGTACAACAGACGTTGATGCCCCCGAGGACATCCACGGCTCTCAAGACGAAGCAAGCTCTGAGGCTGGAGATACCGTTCCCTCCGAGTCCGAGCCCGAAGAGAACATTTCCACCTACCCCGATGACTTCTCGGTGCATGGGTATGACTCGGAGGGCACATCCTCCACTGTTCCTTCCATCACTCCTCATGTAAGGACGGTGTTTATGACGGACAGCAACCAAGGTGGTTCCAGCGATCGCCAATGCATCGACGCTTTGGAGGCTATACTGTAGGCCTTGGTCAAGTCTGTAGATGAAATCAAAGCCGCTCTTCCAACTCTGCAAGGAGGAACGCCTGGCGAAACAAGCACGGGTCCCGTGGTCAATGCGGACTCGAACTCAGCGGCACCAAACCCGGGCAATAATCCTCCCGAAATAACAGCCCCTACCGCGACAGATGAGGCCCGAGAAGTAAGAAGAGAGGTCCAGGAGCTCCGAGCCATGTTCCATGCCCGAGAAAATGCTCAAGACCTCAGAATGCGACAACCATACCCTGCCGAATGGAGGGATGTTCTATTTCCACCAAAATATAAGCCGTTCAATATCAACCCATATGATGGCAAGACCTCAGCAAGTCGGTACATCGCTTACTTCGAGGTCACCACCGACCATCTACCCCATGATGATGCTATCCTCACGCGATTATTTATTGGGGCATTGGAAGGAGTCGCCTTCGACTGGTATCGCAATCTGTCGGACAACTGCATCTACTCCTTCACTGGCTTCAAGCGCTTGTTCTTGGAGAGATTCTACGAGGTAGGACAGGACGTCACGATGTCTACCCTCATGGACGTCGTCCAAGGGAAAAAGGAGTTGACAAGGAACTATATTGAGCGGTTCCGCCAAACCGCCATGAAGCTGCCCTCCGGGAATCCAGATTCTGCTTTGATTGAAATTTGCCAAAAGAGACTGCTTCCAACGATCAGTCTCTGGATGGGCGAAAGTCAATTCAAAGATTGGAAGACGTTCATCATCAACGCCACAAGCGCCGAAGAACGACTGAAGAAGGCTCGCCAACTGGGATTGCATATCTCGGAAGGAGAAAACAAGGGCAAGCATCCCAACAACGATAATGGGGGTAGCCCCTCCAACAATCGGGACATCAAGGAAAAGCAGGCTATGGTGGCCGATACAGCACAAAAACCTGAGCCGAAGCCCGCAGACAAACAATGGCCGCAAATCACTTACTCCTTCGAAGACAGTCACGTCAAGCCCATCTTGGACATGCTCATACAAGGGGACAGAATTCAGCTTCCTCCACCAAGACGGGAACCACGGCCGACAGAGATGGAGAATCCAAAGTACTGCCATTATCATCGCTATGTTCATCATGCTACACACGATTGCTACCAGCTGAAACGGTACATCCAGAACCTCATCGATTCGAACGCTCTGGCCATCGATTTCGAAGAGGTAACCGTGGCGGCCAATATGGTGTCCGTACAATTTGGCAGCTTCCCACCGACGGAGACTCAAGACGGGGTGGTCCCCTTCCCTCTAGCGACAATGGAGATTACCAATCTTCCACATTCCCGAGATCAGGCTGCCAGTCTAGTGCCCCTCACCACATCACGAGGGGAGGTCATATGGATCCATCCAGACTTGGTGACAAAAGTGACTCGGCCCACACCCTCTTCCACCGACAAAAAGAAAAGTGGAAAAGTCAGGACATGCCACACAATCTCGGCAGACAACGAGGAAGCTACAGCCGTCGTCACACGGTCCGGAGCGCAATCCCAACCGGTGGTTGACAATCCAGCCGAAAATCATCAACCCACTACAACTGATGCTCCGGGACCGGCTCAGCCTTCGACAACCGACAAGCCTAGGCCGAGGGAGACTCGCTTCGACAAATCCCTCCGAAAAGAGGCAGCCCAAAGGCTAGAGAGGCCCTACAACTTTGATATCTTAGCACAATTGGCTAACACACCAGCCAAGTTGTCACTGTACGAACTCCTAAGGCTCTCCAAGGATGTTCGTATTGCATTAAGCGAAGCACTCCAAAATACCGATGTCTATCTGGCTCAATCCAACCTCACCGGGGAGGACTCACCCGTGGATCTCCAAGACAGTGCCTGCACGGGAGCAATGCCCAACATCGTCTTCACTCCACAGGACATGCTCATCAAAACCAACCTACATGATCGCCCGCTATACTACACGGGGTACATCGGCGACGTGAAGGTGGATCGGATGCACATAGATCCTGGCTCTTCCATAAGCATCATCCCGAAGGGTCTGCTACATCATCTCCGCATCCCAATGCATCGCCTGACACCTACAAGCACCGCCATCAGCGGTTTCAATTCAGGCAGGAGCTACACTATTGGGAAGATTCGTCTGAAGTGTCAAATTGGCGACCTCCAATCCGAAGTCACCTGCTACATCATAGATGCAGACACTTCTTATAACATCCTCTTGGGGCGCCCATGGATACACGATTACATGATTGTACCTTCCACACTACACCAGTGCTTCAAATATATCGACAAATACGGCTTTGTGAAGAGGAAATTCGCTGACATCGATCCCTTCAAAGGGGTTGAATCTTACTATTCGGATTCCTGCCTATATGAAAAGTCGAAGAGGCACCTTGATGAAGGAAATGAACAAGCTGGTACCGAAACGGCTACGGGATCAGAAGGACCTCTGACGATTCACCTCCAAGCTTACAAACCGGGTAAGTCCGCACCCCTTACTGCCACTCTGCGGAAGGACGCGATCAGCCTCTCGGCGCAGGAAGAGCAGATGATAATCCGGCTGCCAAGGTCCGGCCAAGTGCCGAGACCCACAACGGGGCCACTGACAGTCAGACTGCCGAGAGCCGGTCAACCTCAAACGGAGAAGCTCAATCCCTCCGATAGACCACTGACGATACGCTTTCCCAAGAAGGGTCGTCACCCCGATGCAAGGTCTGACACTTCTAGCGAACCAGCCACTCCTCGCTCTATATCAAGTGCCAAACTGGGGGTCGCTAGTCTGCCGACAACTCCACGCTCTGCTCCATCAACTGATCCACTGACAATCAAGCTTTCCAGGACATCCTCTCAGTCTTCATTCACACAGGGGGTAGCCGAAGAGGAACCAGAGTTAGCCAAGTACGTGACCGCCCACACTGATGTTCCCTCCGTAGATGATGTAATCTCCCTAGAAAAGATACCTTACTTCATCAATAAAGGGTTATCTTTAAACTACACCGAGCTCAATAAGCTATGTACAATGTATGCTATGGAACACGGTATAGGCACTCACCTACACACACAAGTGACAAATGTGTACACCGCGATCTAGCTTACTCCAGTAGAAGATGCTTACCGAATAATCGAGGGAGGGGATCATCCGATCATCTTCGGCCGGACGAACAACCCGTATTCCCTCACCATAGAGGAAGCCGACCTCGGGTCAGATGCCGAGAGACTGCCTCTGTATCTCTATAGTCCCCAATCCAAATATCTCATGCAGAAACAGGGGTATGATCTGGAGACGATGCCAGGTTTGAACTACGGCACTGGGCGACGATTACCTTTGAAGCCGCCAGTCCCGGCGGGCAAACCACGGAACTACTATAGCAAAACTCGATGCGGGTTAGGGTATGTAACGCCTACTACAACCCCCGAGAGTTCAGATGAAGAATGCGACTGGCAGTCACATTCAACCGGGTCACCAACTTCGGACTCGGATACCAGCACCGGAGATGTGTTCAGACAAGTCATGACAGTCAATATGGCATTCGTCGACGCTTACGAAGAAGATGAAGACATCCCCGAAATCCTCGAGCTAGAGCCATGGGCCCAGCAATTGGACGCACAATAGGAAAAGCGGTTCGAACTGAGAGAACCTCCTACTGAAGATGAGGTTATACAAGTTGACCTCGGCAGCGAATCTTCTCCAAAACTAATCTTCGTCAGTAAAAGCCTAGCAGACGAAGAACGAGAGTCGCTGCTAGAACTTGTCAGAGAATACATTGATGTGTTCGCCTGGAGCTATGAAGACATGCCAGGGTTAAATCCCGACATTGCTCTTCACAAACTCAACATTCGGCCAGATGCAAAGCCAGTCAAACAACAACAACGACGCTTTCTCCTAGGCATCATGGATGCAATTGAAGCCGAAGTCAACAAACTGATAGCCAGCGGCTTCATTCGTGAGGAGCAACATCCAGACTGGGTCGCCAACATAGTACCCGTCCTCAAGAAGAATGGGAAGATTCGAATCTGCATCGACTTCTGCAATCTGAACGAGGCGTGCCCCAAAGATGAATTCCCCTTCCTATCACAGACATCATGATCGACAATACCTGCGGCTTCAAACGTATGTCATTCATGGATGGCTTCTCGGGGTACAACCAAATCAAAATGTCTCCTGATGACGAAAAGCATGCATCATTCCGAACGCCAATTGGCACATACTGCTACACAGTCATACCTTTCGGTTTGAAGAATGCCGGCACCACCTATCAAAGAGCCATGAGCATCATCTTCAGAGACCACTTACGCAAGACAGTGGAGTGCTACGTTGACGATATAGCCGTTAAGAGCCGCTGCAAAGGAGACCATCTGCAGGATCTAAGGACGGTATTCGACCTAATGTGAGCGCACAATTTGAAAATGAACCCTACGAAGTCCTTTTTGGGCGTATCCAGCGGAAAGTTCTTAGGCTTCATCATCACTGCAAAGGGTATCCATGTAGACCCTGAGAAGACAAAAGCAATCATGGAGATGGGTCCCCCGAGAAATCTTTGCGAGCTCAGAGGCCTCCAAGGGAGGCTAGCCTACATCAGGAGGTTCATTTCCAACCTCTCCGGGCGATGTCGACCGTTCACGCACCTCATGAAGAAAGGAGTCTCATTCGTATGGGACGAGGAATGTTAGCGTGCTTTCGACAACATCAAAGAATATTTGTCAAATCCTCCAGTTTTGGTGGCCCCGGTTCCTGGAAAACCATTCATGCTCTATGTACGAGAAATGGAACACTCCCTCGGGGCTCTGCTGGCACAAAACAACGACGCAGGCCATGAACAGGCCATATATTACCTCAGCCGAATGATGATTGGACCAGAGCACCGATACACCGCTGTGGAGAAGGAATGCCTCGCCCTGGTGTTCGCCATTCAGAAAATGCGACACTATATCACCAGACAAACGATACATGTGATCTCACGAGTCAACCCTCTCAGGGTCCTCATGACTAAACCAGGGGCACTCAGCTCTCGCCTCGCTACATGGGCAATACTGTTGTCCCCTTATCATATGATCTTCGTCCCTCAAAAGGCAGTCAAAGGTCAAGCCCTGGCAGACTTCTTAGCAGCCCACCCAGGCTCGGAGTCCTCCAGGATATATGAAGAGATCCCAGATGAGGTCGCCGACTCGCATGCAACCTCTCACGATAATATATGGTGAATGTTCTTCGACGGTGCTTCAAGGACCGGACCTAAAGGCAATATAGTCGTCGGAGTCGGGGTAGTGCTGATCTCCCCTTCCGGATTGGTGATTAACCGTGCTTACTCTCTCATAGAGCCCTGCTCTAATAATGTGGCCGAGTACAACGCTTTGGTCATTGGCCTCCAACTTGCAAGAGAACTGGGGGTAGAATATCTTGAAGCATACGGCGATTCTCAGTTAATCGTCAATCAGATCCGGGGCTCATACGAAGTCCGCCACAAAGACATGATCCCCTATCACCAAATAGCGATCGATGTCATCTCGTCATTCGAGGGGTTCTTCATCGAGCATGTCCCCAGACTCCGAAATATTGAAGCCGATGCCCTAGCTGGTCTTGCCGCTTCCCTAGCAGTTCCGAACTATGATCGCCAATTAGTGGATGTGATAGGCCATGAACTGGTCTGTCCCAAGAACAATGTACAATTTGTGGCAAGTTATGCCGCCCACACGATCGATGATGCCCCAGATTGGAGACAACCATTCATCGACTTTGTCATCTACGACATCCTGCCCGAGAACCCAAAGGAAGCCACTTCCATCAGACGGCGTTCTCTCAGATTCTTCTACGATACAAAGACAAAAATGCTGTATTGCCGCTCCTACGACAGATTTCTGCTTCGATGTCTGTCAAATACAGAAGCCAAAGAAGCCGTACGAGAAGCTCATGACGGTGTTTGTGGGGCCCACCAGCCCGGCCCAAAACTGCAAGACCGCCTTCGCCGAATGGGCTACTACTGGCCTACAATGGTGGCAGATGCGATAGATTACGCTAAAAAATGCAAAGCCTGCCAAGTCCACGCGGACTTCATTCACCAACCGTCCGAGTTTCTACATCCGACAGTGGCGTCCTGACCATTCGAAGCATGGGGAATGGATATCATTGGTCCAATCACCCCACCTTCCTCCCGAGGACATCGCTTCATACTTGCGATCACTGATTACTTCTCCAAATGGGCGGAAGCTGTCCCACTCACAGAAGTCAATACTTCAAACGTGATCAGCTTCCTTAAGCATCACGTCATCTACCGCTTCGGACTGCCCCGAAGGATCATCCATGATAATGGTCCGCAGTTTGCAAGCCACGCATTCTATCAGTTTTGCGATAAGCACCGTATTCAGAATATCGTTTCGACACCATACAACCTGGCAGCAAACGGGTTGGCAGAGGCATTCGACAAAACAATCATCAAGCTCCTCAAGAAGTTTGTCTCCTCCAACAAACGTGACTGGAACGAGAAGCTCGGCGAGTGTTTATGGGCGTACCGTACTACAGTCCGAACAGCCACCGGGAATACACCGTTCTCCCTAGTATACTGGAGCGAGGTAGTTCTCCCATTAGAGACTCAGATTCCCTCACTTCGCGTCGCCCTCACACATCAGTTGACGACGGATGATAACTATCGATGCCGGCTACAAGAATTGGAGGCGCTAGATGAAAAGTGCCTCTTGGCTCAGCAACGAATTGAGCTATACCAAGCACGCATCTCTGGAGCCTTCAAAAAGAAGGTAAAAATCAGAACATTCCAGGTGGGCGATCTCGTCCTGGCAGTCCGGAGGCCGATGGTCATGACTCACAAGACCGCCGGCAAATTCCAGTCAAAGTGGGAAGGCCCATTTATCATTGAGACAATATTCTCCAACGGTGCTTACTGCCTCGAAAAACAAAATAGAGACTTGCTCATGTTGCCCGTCAATGGCAAGTTCCTGAAGAAATATTATGTCTAAACGACATTCTCTCCAAGACCTTCGAGTCATGTACCCGCTGGTACCGCTGAACTCACATTTCAGAGTATCGAGTCATGTACCCGCTGGTACCGTTGAACTCACATCCACAATATTTTAGATTATCGAGTCATATACCTGCTGGTACCGCTGAACTCACGTCCACAACATTTCAGATTATCGAGTCATGTACCCGCTGGTGCCACTGAACTCACACTTTCTCAATATTCTAAATTACCGAGTTATGTACCCGCTGGTGCCTCTGAACTCACATTCCGGTCACTCTTTCAGATAGTAAGTCACGTATGATTATACCTCTGAACTTTCTTCCAGAAGAGATCCTCCCTCATGATCCACTACCCGCGCTCCCAGTGCACAAAAAGGGTAATCGATCCATAAATTTCCGAAACGGCCATATCCTCATTACCTCTGAGCCGTTTTCACTTCCACCAAAAACAAACCGCCCCCTCGCATAGAACTTCCACGTTCTCCTACCTCTGAGTCGTTCTATGTACCCCCTCTTCATTGAGCCCACTCCTGCCATGTCCTCATTACCTCTGAGTGGGAAGGCTCCGTCGAAGAAACCTTCATGCTTGCCATATCCACATTACCTCTGAGCAAGTATGTCGGTCCCCTTTCAACCTATTATCTGCACCCACAACCGGAGTACGACAAGGATAATAGGTCCACAAATGTCCTCTGTTGACCATAAATGTCCTCTGTTGACCACAAATGTCCTCTGTTGACCACAAACGTCCTCTGTTGACCACAAACGTCCTCTGTTGACCACAAATGTCCTCTGTTGACCACAAAATGTCCGCTGTTGACCACAAAATGTCCACTATTGACCACGAATATCTTCCGTGAAGTCTCTTCTGCCATGTTCTTATTACCTCTGAGCAGGAAGGTTCCACAGCAAAACCCTCATGTTTGCCATGTTCTCATAACCTCTGAACAAATATGTTAGTTTCCTTTCATCCCATTATCCGTATCCTGAACCAGGGTACGCCAAGGATAATAGGTCCAGAAATATCCCTTGCTAAGCTTCTTAGCATAAATCCACCATCTCATCATGCCCCGGAAGCCCAGCTGCTCTACGGCATTCTTTTTCCCAATACCGAGAGCATCCATGACCACTTTGCCATGGCTGTTCCGGATATCCTGACCAAACTTGTTATCCGTACCTAAAACCAAGGTACGCCTAGGGTAACAGGTCCACAAATAATCCTCCAGCAAGTCCAATTCCACAAACGCCGTAAGTACAAGAAAGAGAAGATGAGTTGAAATATGCTCATTTATTCAAAATTCAAAGTGCTACATCATTTGGGATCATATCCCTTACAAAAAAAAAAGAAAAAAGAGAAGCAAAAGAAAACAGAAAGCTGATCACTGCTCCGGGGTACATAACGCCCTGAGAGGGTCCGTTAGCAAGGCAACCGACCGCTCAAACCTCTGGGTAGCTCGACGCTCCGCCTCTTGGGTCAGCACCGCCTCGTCCTCCAGTTGAGCATGGGCTTGCCAGTTATCCTCGAATCTCTTAAAGTCCCGTACCAGGTTAACAGAAGATCGGGAAACCTTCTCGGCCTCCCGAACGATTGACACCTGTTCCGTCTGAGCAGCCTTCAGCTCTGACTCTAAGAAGGCCAACTCCTTCTGGTGTACGAAAATCCGCTCCTTCGTGTCAGTAATTCCACGAGAAGCAGACTCTTCCCTAGCACGACAAGCCTGACTCCGACGACCTAGCCTGTCATACGAAGCGGAGAACTTGTCAAGGTCTCCCTGTACAACTGGCCCGGCAGTATCTCAAGCAAACTTGATCCTATCCCGAGCAGCAATGAGGAAGCCCCGCTTTCGCTCAATCGTAGCAGGCAAGCCCGCCTGCCGTATCGCCAGCAATTGGGTCACAAGCTGATCAGCCTCTGTTAACTTAGGCTCTAGGAGTGCAGCCAACCCCACTCTGCCAGGAAGGGACTTCAAAGTTGCAACCTGACCCCGAGCACACCGCAGAGACAGAGTAAAAGGGGTCCCCCGTTCTACAGCAGCGTCTACACCCCTCTTTAAGTGGCGATAGAAGCTGTTGACCACATCCTGCGTCACCTCGTCCAGAGCCTCCGAGGAAGCCGGTGTCAACAGGAGTGTGGCCGGCAACGCTGAAGAAGACGCAACAGAATCTGCCGCTCCTGCCACAAGAGAAACAAACTCCACACGGAAGGACGCATGAACAGCGGCCAACTCCTCTTCAGCGGCCCGCAGAACTTGAATGCTCGGCAGGATCGAGAGGTCAATCTTCGGAGCCGTATGTTCAGCAGAGGACGAGGTGGAAACCATCGCCAGCTCCATTCCCATCTGCCCGGGGTTGGCGGGAGGCCCCTCGACATGAGACGGCGAAGGAGAGGGAACGCTCCTTTCTCCCAGATCACGGCAGGCCGAGCCTTCCCCAAGAACATCCACGGTGGGAAGTAAAGGGTCAGGACCTGTAGGGCCAAGGCAACCATGAATCGATTTGATTCGGAGGATATGTTGATAGAGCAAATAAGCCCCCTCACTAGTCAATATTTGGCTTATCTTACCAGCGGAAGAGTGTGGAGGCTGGGGTTTGCCTACGGCCACTGCAGCCTCTTCACCAGCAGTCCCCGAGTCAGGTATAATAAATTCCTCCGCCCCGGCACCCTCGGGAGGAGATGCGACGAGATCGGTGTCGCTTTACGGAAATTTGGCAACCTCGGAGACAGGTCCGAGGGAACCTTCGTCATTTCGGACTGGGGCCTCAGCAACTTGAGAATTCTCGGCCGCTGCTGAGAGAGCCCCCACAGAAAGGACCGCGGCACACATGTCGCTAATCAAAGTAGCAAGGGCCGGATCAACTCCTGGGGCAGTAGACGGTTCAGGAGAGGCCGGTTCATCAGACACCTACAAAGAAAAGTGATTAAGTCATATCTCTGAGAGAAAAGAAAACTACAACAAAGAGATGGCTCCGACTTGGTCTTACCTCTGGAACAGAGTTTGTACCTTCACCCCTCTTCGTAATAAGTAGCCTACGGGGTCCGACCGCCGCTCTCTTCATGGAAAAGGCTACTCCTCCGCCAGTAGACTCACGCCTGCCTCGCTTACGTGAGGGACCAGGCACGACAGGCGGTAGTTCTACCCGTACTACCTCCGGTACAGATGGCAATTGGTCTACCGCCTCATCTAATACAACCGACGGTTGATCCGTCATCATCTCATCTGCCATGACGGAAGGCTGACCAGCCGTTGCCTCGTCACCAGAAGAGCGAGAGTCCTCGTCATTCCGCTCGTTGTCTTCCTTAATTGTGTCGAAGGACTCGGAATCGGGCGTAGGAACTCTATTCACCCCTTTCTTCTTTGCCCTCAATACCATAGACTTCTCCATCAGGCGAGTGCCCACGATGAAGCTAGTCCTTGGGTCAAAATCGAGGGGAGAAGGATTTGCCGTAACATGACATAAGGCCGCCATATGTAAGATTTCCCCTATCACGTTTGCGGCAGGAACCGAAAAGCTAGTTCGAGTATGACAAGCGTCATAGTAGCTCCATGCCCTAATACCATCAAGAATGCTACCTTCGAATCCTAGACGGGAACTAGGATGCCCGAGGAATAGCTGACTATACCCAAATTGACGGGCAAACCTACTGGACAAGTAGGGCTCTAAGTACACAGTGTTGCGATTGCGGTAAACTAAATGCGCCGGGCGAATGTTACGCAGCCAGAAATGCATCTTTTCAGGTAAGAAATGAGGAGGTCCGACACCATCAACATGAACACTCCTTACTTCCTGGTCGGTGAAATGGGGAACGGACACGAAGAAATTATATCCGTCCACCCTCGCCAACATCCTCCGGCACGCCGGCATGGTACTACATTCCCAAGGCTAATGGTGATACCAGAAAAGAAAAGCGTCGTCGTCCGTAACGCCATCTTCCGTCCCAGGCCTCATCAAAGACTGATAATGCAACAACAGCCATCCCAACAAGTAATGATAAGGCAGTTCTATACGTTCAAAGTCTATTGCCACGTCATGAGCGATGACCTTGGACGAGAAGGCATGAAGACCATGCTGAATAATGTACACCATAGCGGGAATGAGAGCCAGCCTGACCCCAAAGGCCAACTTCACGGCAGGAAGAATGAAGTGGCGACTGATCCTCTCGATAGAACCTGCCCCTCCTGAGACCACACAATTGCGCAACCACACCATTAAAAAACCCGCCAAGAGTGCCTTCTCTGACAGCCGCCGGGTACTATAATAAAAATAGCTGAAGGAGTCAATCTGGCTCCTAAATTTGTCACCTTTAGACTTCGACCTCCTAGCAATCGACACCAAATCCTCTACTTCCCTAGGAGTTTGACGATCCCGGGAAGTAACCCGGCCAGCAGTGCTGAATTTGAAAAGGTATGAGACCCATGATTTGGTATGGGGAGTATCCCCTTCCGAGCTGTCATTTTTCTAGATAGCCATTCGGTGACAAGTGCTTTGATGACACAATAGTTCTTGATACACAGCGACGAAACCTGGGAATCGTCGGTCTAAATCCTGGAACTCCTCATTCGTCGAAGTGTACGCTTCGAAGGGCTCGTCTCCCCAGGGGAGCTTGGAGACAGCATATATCTCGTGAAGAGCGAGCCCCAATTCCCCTACAGGGGTGAAGAAAGTCCCTGTCCAATGATTGTACATCTCCAGAAGGGCCATGAACAATGGCTTATTAACGGGCAACCCGTGGCTGGTACCCAGGATAGCATCATAAAGATTGACTTCTCGCAAAAATTCCTTGTAGTTCCGTAGAATCCACGAGGTCAGGTTAGCCCACGGGGGAATGGGGTGTAACCAACTCGGCAGTACCAGTCTGCCAACAGGATAGGACCCTTTGCGAGCAAGCTTGCTCAGGAAGGTGTCAGCATGAGTAAATGAAAAGTTAGGACCGGGGGTGTTGATGAAGGTACCCGGGACTAACCCCATTACGGATCGACTGGCCGGATCCTTGATCGTGCGCACCGACCCGGTAGTTTTGTAGTAACGGATGTTACCAACAAACGCTTCATAATGGGGATGTGAAACGGCATCCCGTCCAGGTCAAAATTCTAACCTCGGAAACATCCAGCACTCGGGAGTTTTCTATGATCAACGCATCCCCAAAGAGGAAGACCGGTCTCAGATACTTCCCATCAGACTTCCCGGAGCTCATCATGTCACCAAGGAATTGGAAAGATTGAACCCTGATAGCAGTTAGTCGCTCCAAAGGTTCATTAACAAGGAGCTGCTCGGATACTTGACGAACTAAATCATCCCGACGTACGCCCAAGGCGAACTGATTTGAGCCCACTATAAGTTCCCCCACAGGATTTACTGGCAGATTCACTGAAGAAAAACAAAAGAAACAAGTCAAAAAGATAGCCGAAACGCAAATTACTTGATGCTTATGCGGCTTAAGCATAGCCTCATGCGGCTCAGTTTGAAAGAGCATATGCGGTTCAGTTTGAATAAGCTTATGCGGTTCGGCTCAAAATGGGCTTATGCGGCACAGTGCGGATGAGCTTATGCGGTCTAGTTCAAATGATCTTATGCGGTTCAGTTCGAAATAAGCTTATACGGCTCTGTTTGAAAGAGCTCATGCGGTCCAAGTCCAGATAAGCTTATGCGGCCCTGATGATGAAGTAGTTATGCGGCTGCAAACAACAACTTTCATACGGCTCAGGCCTGGGTCATATCCCATGCGGCTCGAACATGAGTCGGACACGCAGCATACTTGGAAATATAGGCTCACGCATAAGATATGCGGTGTAGCCATGACAGTTCATGTTGATGGTCCTACCAGCAATAGGCGGGTGAACGTCGGGGTATAAAATAGGCATGCCAGCCGGCGGAGGAACCTCTACGTTCGCCGCCGTCGATGAAGACGCGGCCTTCTTGCCCTTCGCTGCCGCGGACGATGATGCGGCCTTCTTGTCCGTAGCAGCGGTAGTCTTCTTGGGAGCCATTGGCAATCTTTGATGAGAGAAGACGAAGAGGAAGTCGGCAACAAGGAGTACGAGCAAAGGGGAGAAGGTAAAAAAACCTTCAAAGAATAAAATCACTCCTATTTATAGGCGAAGGAGGCTTAAAAAATCAAACAAACGCCTCGATCCACGCGCCGCCTAAAAGAATAAAGGAAAAACGCTTCGGTTAAAACAAAATTGACCCTTGGGATCCTCCTCAAAGAGGCGGCAAATCAAGGGCATTTAATGCAGAAGATTTGCACACGTGGTTGGGACACGTGGCAAAAAGTCTATACGACCTAACCGTTCATGCGGCCAGATAAATCCATATGGCTGAATCATCTATGCGGTCAGCAAAGGCCATGCTTCTTATTCAAAGTATTCCAATTTTGCAAATTGAAAACTTTGAAGGGGGTCTTGTAGAAGCATAGAAAATATCAGAATGATGATCTATGCGGCTCGGAACAGAAGAACCCCATGCGGCTCATATAGGAGCAGTCCCATGCGGTTCAGAGAGACTCTTAGTCTCATGCGGCTCGGGGCAGGAGAGTCCATGCAGCTTACATAGGGATAGCCCTATGCGGTTCAAAGAGCCCCCTAGCCGCATGCGGTTCAGAAGTACATGTGGCTCCCATTCGACCAACAGAGATATGCGGCTCGATCAACGCCACGTGTCCCATGGGACCCCTTCACACAGCTGGCCATCGAGCAATGGCCCTATTTAATGCTCTGCCATGATTTGACAGCTGATGGCTCTGACATGAAGTGTCATAATGGCCCTGTCATAATGACAGACTCTTTGGGAATAGGAGAAAATCTCTGACACGATCCAAGATTGACATGTGGCTACCCCCATGCGGCTCCAGTGAAGAACAGCCTTATGCGGCTGGCAAGAATCGTCTTCCTACGGCTCACCAAGAAGCCATCCCATGCGGCTCGCGAGTACTACACTTATGCGGCCCACCAAGAAACCATCCCATGCGGCTCGCAAATACTATACCTATGCGGTTCACTGAGACGATGTCTCATGCGGTTCATGGATATCATACGGCTCTGGCAGAGTCCATCATTAAGACACGTGGCAGAGATTCAATTGCCCCCACGACTTGACAGCTGGTAGCAAGGATGATTATGAGATGCAAATCAATCAGAGATTTACCAGATCCCAATGACCATATTTAACGTTATCCTCATAATTAATGAGATCAGATCATATCATTCATGATCAAGCCAATGGGACACGTGGTAAGAGATCCAAGCTTGACACAACCAATCATGAAGATTTAAAGCAATCAGCATTAATCATTCGCAGGATTCAGTACTATTCCCATTTATGGCCCAGATCCTTCCCGATTAAAACGAACGGTCCAGATTGATTAAGCATCAGGCTGCCGCCACTTTGAGAATGGATAATCATCCAAACCCTAATGATGCTCCCCACTATTATAAATAGCAGGGTGCTATTCCCTTGCAAAATATACAAGGAGAGATATATGCTATCAGAGAGAAAAATACACACAGAGAGAGAGAAGCCAGAAGAGCAATACGAGGAGAGCAAGAAGAGCATTTCTTCGTCAACGCCAACCATCTCTTCACAGGAGCCAAGGCTGCATACCGATCATCCAAGGAGTAAGGTAGGGCTGCCGTCGCCTTCTCGAGCCTCTATCGTCACCCCCCAGAATCTAAAATAAATAATTGTACTTAGACTGCTGTACCTAGGTTTTCATCCCTAGGCTTTCTTTGTACAAGCGAGTTTGTATTGTGAGTCTAAGTTCAGTCCTCCCATAAAACTGTTCTGTACTTTTACAATCAATGGCAAATAGTGATCGATCCTTTGTAGAAGAAGTTTGATTAGTCCTTTACGTATAGCCTTGATGAATCTGTACTAGATCTTTATAGGCATAATAATAACAGAACTTCTTTCGTATCTTCTGTTGTCTTTTTAATACTCGGTCTGGGCCTTTGTATGATCTGCGCTGTGGTGGAGGAATATTATCAGCTAAGATTTTTTATGCTTCTACAAGACCCCCTTCAAAGTTTCCTGAACTTGGGTCAAGCTCGGGGTACTTTTAACAGAAGCATGAACATATGGCATGAGTACACGTGCTTGGTGATGTTTCAGATTCTTGTCTTTGTGTATGTAACTATGAAGAGTCTGTAATAGGTCTTTATAGCCACATATTTCTGTATAAAAACTCTTCTGTTCCCTCACTTTTTTCTTCAACATAATGAGGGATCATTATAGAAGACACGCCTAACCAGAGGTAATATGAACATGGTAGGCCTAATCTTCACTGGGATATAGAACAACAATTCAGAGGTAGTATGAATGTGAACTATTTTTTAGATATCCATGATAATCATAGGATTAATACGAAGAGAACGACTACTCAGAGGTAATATGGACATGGTATCCACATCATCGGGGTATAGAGGAGCAATCTAGAGGTAATATGGACGTAAAGTACTTCATCTACTGGAGGGGAGATATAGAAGAAAAGAATCCCCTTACCAGAACCTACAGGCACTCTTAGGGGATGCGAGAGCCTATGCCGGTTTCATCTTCGGGCGTAATACTTCTTTAGGAACTTGCCGTTGATGGGCATCATTAGCAAGTCACCATTGGGTTTGGCTAGTCGATAAGCACTGTTGGAGTATACTGTTTCTATGACGAACGGTCCTTTCCACTTGGGCTTGAACTTCCTAGCCGTCTTGTGAGTCATCACCATCGGCCTGCGTACTGCTAAGACGAGGTCGCCTACTTGGTACGATCTTTTCCGGACTCTTTTATTGAAGGCCCCAAAAATGTGAACTTGGTAAAGCTTGATTCTTTGTTGTGCTAGCAAGCATTTTTTATCCAACGCTTCCAACTCCTGTAACCGTCTGCGGTGGTTATCTTCGTCAGTCAGCTGATTGGTGATAGCTACCCGTAAGGACGGGATTTGAATATATAAAGGGAATACCGCTTCACTTCCGTAGACCAGGGCGAACGGTGTGTTTCTCGTTGGTGTCCACACGGTCGTACAGTATGCATATAGGCATTCGCCCAACTTCTTGTTCCAGTCTCATTTATTAGAGGACACGACTTTCTTGAGCACATTAATACTAGTTTTGTTGAATGCTTCAGCCAACCCATTAGCCGCCGTATTATAAGCCATTTATGCCACGTTCTGTATTCGGTTCTTGTCACAGAACCGCTGGAAGGCATGGCTCACGAGCTGGAGGCCATTGCCATGGACAATTCACCTGGGGACCCCGAACCGGTAGCTGACGTGGTGCTTGATGAAGCTGATCACGTTCGAGGCTTTTACTTCTGCCAATGACGCTGCTTCCGCCCACTTGGAGAAGTAGTCCGTTATGGCAAGGATAAATCGATGTCCTTTGGAGGAAGGCGTGCTGATTGGCCCAACGATTTATATTCCCCATGCTTTAAATGGCCAAGAGGCCACAGTAGGGTGTAGTTGCTCCGAAGGTCGGTGAATAAAGTCTGCATGCAACTGCCATGCCTGGCACTTCTTCGCATATTCTACGGCATCTACCATCATAATGGGCCAGTAGTAGCCCATGCGGCACAGTCATCTTACAACTTGGGCCCGGGCTGATGAGCTCCACAAGTCCCATCGTGTGCCTCTCGTAGCGTTTCCTACGCCTCTGTCTGGAATAGGCACCGGAGGAGGAGTCCGTCGTAAGAATGATGGTACAATATTTTGGTAGCTATGTCATAGAAGAATCAGAGGGAACGTCTCCTGACGAAAGCCACCTCCTTCGAGTCTTCTTGTAGAATCCCGTAGACCGCATAGTCGATGAACGGGAAACGCTAGTCCGTACGTCTACATTAGCCTCCGCTTGGACTGAGTAACTTTAGCATATATAAAGAGCGTTCTTCGGATAGATGAGTTCTCGTCCGATCACCGTAATGGTGTATTGGGATCTTTCAAGAGCTGCGAGAGAGGCGGCGAGATCGACGAGGGCATCGGCCTCCAAATTTTGTAAACGTGGCACATGTTCTATAAAGAAACCTATGAACATGGAGATGATGTTGATGGCCGCCTGATGGTATATGATTAGGTCCTCATGACGGACCTTATATTGCCTTCAAACTTGGCTAATTATTAGCTTTGAGTCCCCATAGGATTTGATGTAGTCAACCCCCAACAGTTTAACGAGTTGTAGCCCGATGATGAGGGCGTTGTACTCAGCAATGTTGTTGGTACATGACTCCACGAGAGAGTAGGCACGATGGATTATCAGGCCGTCGGGGGTAATGAGGACAACCCCTACTCCAGCTGTAAGCTTACCCTTGGGTCCTATCCTTGAAGTACCATTAAAGAACAACTACCATACGGGGTTATCTGAGACAACATTAGATCTAAGACTTCATCGGGGATGTCGTCGTAGAGCTTTGACGTCTCTGGCACAGGGTATGCTGCAAGGAAATCGGCCAACGCTTGGCTTTTAACTACCTTCTGAGGGACGAACACCATGTCATAAAGAGTTAAGAGTATGGCCCAGGTGGCTAACCTCGAGTTCCAAGCCCATAGCTTGGTCATGAGGACCCTGAGGGGGTTGATTCGGAAGACGACGTGGATCGTCTGTCCATTCACATAGTGATGTATTTTTTGAATGGCGAAGAATAAAGCAAGACACTCCTTCTCGATAGATTGTACCGATGCTCGGCTCCAATTATAGTTCTACTGAGGTAATAGATTGCCTGCTCGTGTCCTTCATCGCTCCTCTGGGCCAGTAATGCCCTGAGAGAGGGATCTATAGCTCGGATGTAGAGTAGAAAAGGTCTTCCTATCACTAATACTACCATAACAGGAGGACTGGTGAGGTACTTCTTGGTGTCGTCGAATGCTTGCTAGCACTCTTCAGTCCATACAAAGGAGACCCCCTTTTTCATCAGTTTGGTGAAGGACTCGTATCGACTTGAGAGCTTTGCTATGAATTTTTTGATGTATGCCAGACGTCCTTACAGGCCTCAATGTTCTATAAGATTCTTCGGGGGAGCCATGTCCAAGACCATCATCTTCTCCGGGTTAATTTGGATTTCCTTTACCGTGATGATGAAGCCTAAGAACTTGCCGCTGGAGATGCCTAGGAAGGACTTGGCCGAATTCATCTTTAGTTGGTGCACCCGTATTATGTCGAACGTCCATGATTGGGAGAGGAAATTCGTCTTATGGACAGGCTGAGTTGAGATCCCGGAAGTCGATGCAGACTCTAATCTTCACGTTCTTCTTAATAACCGATACGATATTGGCAACCCAATCTGGGTGTTGTTCTTCACGGATGAAACCCCTCTCAAGGATTTTATCGACTTATTCTTCGATGGCGCCCATAATATTGGGACGGAAGCGACGCTGCTACTGTTTTACAGGTTTGGCGTAAGGTAGAATGTTTAGCCGGTGCATGACGACTTGTGGGTCTAAACCTGGTATATCTTCATAGCTCCAGGCAAATACGTCTATATACTTCCGGACCAGCTGTACCAGAGAATCCTTGTTGTCTCCTGTCAGGCTTTTACTGACAAAGATTGGTTTAGGGGAAGTTTCATCCCCTAAGTTGATCTAGACAACTTCGTCCTCGCTGGGAGGCTCTCGCTGTTTGAAATGCTAAGGCATTAAGCCCAGGGCTTCTCATCGAAGAAATCAAGTGCCTGGTCTTCTTTCTTTGCAGGATCGTCTATGGAAGCCATATTGGAAGATAGTACCTTTTGGAGGTCCCGGCTTATACTGGTATCAGAATTCTAGGTTGAAGAGCCGGAAGAATACGAGTGTAGTGGAGCCTCTGGTTCAGAACTCTTTGAAGTGGTCATGGGAGTAATATACCCCAACCCCCGTCAAGTACGTTGGTATTAGTTCTGAGGCTTCCCCTTCGGTGTACGAACTCGTAAGAAAAGCCGCCAAGCTTTGTTGTAGTTCAACCCTTTGTTGTTGTTCAGGTCGTATCCCATCTTCTGGATAAGATATTTGGCTTGAGTAGCATAGTGGTAGAGCCGCATCTTGCCGTCGTCGAGTTCCGGTTCTCCTGGGGCTAGCCTCTACGGATGTTCCAGTCGACCGAAGATGATAGGTTGCTCCTCCGGATTCCTTGGCGGGATTAGGAAGTAGGAGCCTTTGGAGGGGACAACTCGATTTACAAGGTTGGCAGTTGTCACTTGCATTTGTAGAGTACATAGAGCGTCGTCGAAGAAGTACTTGTGTTCCAATGCACACATGAGTAATTCGAAGACAACTTTCTATTAATAAAATGTGAAATTTTACCCCGAGGGATTATATCATCTAAAGAATGTGCCTCAGTATTGGCACAGATGTCATCTTATAATTGCTCATGGGCAAGAGCTGCTGTAGAAGGAGATGGAGGAGATTTTTGCTTCATCTTGATCACCGCGGGAGGCACAGCCAGAGTATCCTACGGCTTTGAAGTGCGTATCGGGGCCTTTCGGGAGAGCTTTATTTGCAGGGGCTCCTTGCTTGATGTCGTCAGAGGCGGCCGTGCTGGAACCTTGCTTCAAATTTTGATGACTAGGGGGGCTGGAGTCTTAGGTGGCTTCCCTTTCATTCGAACCATTATGGTTCCTTCGTGATGGCTGCAGCTTCTGCTTCGTCGTCGGCATTGTTGGACTCATCATCCTAGGGGAGTGGTTTGTACAGATCGGCATCTGTATAGTATGCTTCGAAACCTCGAAACGGTTCGATGTCAGCAAACTCCATCTTGATGGTTGCGTCATTGGCCACGTACTTCATGCACTGGTGAAGGGTGTAGGGGACGATCATGTACTCATGGATCCATGGCCGCCCAAGTAACATATTGTAGTTTATATCCGCATCGATAACGTAACAGGTAACCTCGGTATGAAGAATACCTATTAGCCCCTTCAATCAGATCATGTCCAGAGGCTCACTCTTTCCACGTTGACGCTGCAGATGGTGGTGTTCGATGCCGTGAGACGGTACATCGGGATTCCTAGAGTTTGGAGCAGACTTCGAGGGACAATGTTGAGCGATGAGCCCCGGTCGATGCGAATGTGATCGACCTTGATGGCACCAACCTATTATGTGTAGTACAGGGATCGGTTGTGCCAGTTGTTCTTTAGCAGCATATCGTGCTGCATGAAGGTGATGTTAGGAACCACCTCGACCATGCTATGACAATGTGGACATGCCGCAGGGTCTTCCTTGGGATGCTTCACCTGTGTGAAGTAAGCCTCTACATTCTACAGTGCCTCACTAAGGGCGTCCCGAGTTGCTTTAGAGAGCTGCAGAAGCTCGAAGTGTGATAATCGAGCCAGCGTATTGGCCAGCTACGCCAGTATATTGATGTTGTAGGGTTTGATCGGGCCTACTATCGAGTCCTTTCGTAGAGGCTTATCGTAGCGAACCTTCTTCTGTTTCTGCTTATCTGTGGTAGGACGTTGAGAAGGTCCGGCTTGTGTTGTATCGGGAGTAGAATGGGTCACCGGTGGGGGCGTCTCTTCTTTAGGAGCCTAGTTTTTCTCTCGCTGGAGAGCCGAACGATTGGTCACCTTGGTGTCTTCTACCTAGGAGGAGACCATACGACATGTCCTAACCTTTATCCCTTTAGCTGGGTGTGCTGCTTGCACAATCATGTTAGGAGTGAGATCGGGATGAACCCACATCACTTCACCTTGCGGTGTTGTGAAGGAGATAAGGCCCTGAGCATTATCCCTGGAGGGCAGAAGGTTGATGACTTCCATCAATGCCTTTGGGATAGGGACGACGCCGTCTTGAGTCTCTGCTATCGGGATGCTCCCGAACTGTATCGTGACCATGTTGGCCAACAAAGTCTTTTCCTCGTAATCGAGGGAGATGACTTTGGCATCGATAAGACGTTGAAGCTATCTTTTCAACACATAGCAGTCGCGTGTTGACTGGAGGATGTACTGGTGGTAATGGCAATACTTAGGATTATCCACCTTTTCCACTTCGTCAGGACGCTTGGGAGGTGGAAGCTAAAGCCTGCTGTCCTTGGTCAGCATCTCAAATAATTCAAGTGTGTCTTCGTCATTGATGGAGTAGGTTTCCATCGACTTTTGCGCTTTGGCTGGCTTGAAGCTCACGAGCGCTGGACCCTTTGTAATATTGACGGCCATAGCTTGCTTGCCTTTACCATCTCTTAATCGCTTCCCTTTATCTTCAATAGAGGGGAAGTTCGGACCCAGGAGTTGTGCGTCCTGTGCCTTCTTCTGAGCTACGTCTGCTTCAGTAATAAAGGACGTCCACTCAGTGCAGGAAGCACTGTGCCACAGTTTGATGGCAGGGAGCATATTCTTACGGCATGAATCCATGAGCATGGGCTCAGGCATGCCTGGAGGTAGCCTTAGGGCGGCCTTGCGGAAGCGTTTAATGTACGCTCGTATGGGCTTGTTTTCTTTCTGAACGATATCTATGAGAGTAGACATCGTCATGTCCAGCCCTTCTTCGTAGATCCGTTCCAGGAACATGTCCTTCCGGTTTTCAAATGATTTAATGCAGTTGTCGGGCAAACTACAGAACCATTCATAGGCCACCCCCTGTAGAGCTCCAAACAAGATGTTGGTGAGAAGGGCATCGTTCTTTGGCAGGTGTCCTGTTACTGAGGCAAAGTGCCTCAAGTATTGTCTGGGCCACTCCTTAGTATTATAAGGGGTGATAGTCTGTGGTTTATATTTGGGAGGATAAACTATATTGTCCTACTCAGCAGGATAAGGTTGTCGGATGCCCATCTTTCGGAGTTTGGCTCGCTTTTCTTTGGCATCATGGCGAGCGTATAACTCCTCGAGTGCTTGCTGTAATTTATTGGATACCGTTGGATTGATGGTCGACGGAGTGGCCGACGACTGTACGACTTGGTTTATGACGGGCAGGGTACTAAACCCAACACGAACCGTTGGAGCCGCAGGTGTGGAGGCAGTAGGAACCAATCTTTCCTTGATCTCCAGAACGACGTAGGATAAAGTCTGCATGGGTATGTTCAACACGTTAAGACTTCCTTCGAGAGCTTCAATGTGTTTCTGCTGATCAGCACTTCCGCTTGATTCTTCATTGTCATCAGCACCGTGTGCACATATGCTATGTATGTGTAAGTAGAAGTGGTGGTAGATCTTTCGCTTTCTGGTTCGGAGTGCTGGTGCTCTTAATCTTTTGGAAAGACGGGAAAGTTGCGATCATCGTCTGACTCGATATTGTTCCTACCCCCAGTCTTCTGACTGTTTGCGCCCACAAAAGTGTCGGTGTCATACATCTCTTCGTCATGCTAAAACAAAGGGTTGTTATACACTATAACAGGCTGGCTACCCCCAACAAGTACAATAGTTGATGAACCGTCTTCTTGTGATGATGATCCGTCCTTGGGGCGCGTGTGTTGGAACACGCCTTCCTTAGGCACAGGCTTCTTGGTACCCCCAGGCCGGTATTTGGACTTGCCAACCGAGGAAAGGGGTTTCTTGGATAGCTTCTTCTGGGACGGAGAGTCCCGAACAACATTGCATGAAGCCGAGCTCTTCTTCTTCTTCCTTATAAGTTCTCGATCGCAGCCTTTGAAAGCCGGACCTCCTCTTTGGCAGTAATGGATCTGCTTGACAACAGCAGCGGTTGATGGTAATCTGAGTACAGTTGGGTCTTGATTTAGACGCCAACTGTGCCTCAGATTCTTCTTTCGTCCTACGCTCGTAGAGAGCAAATGAAGTCTTCATGCCTCTCCTTCATTCGTGTATATAGGAGTGCTGTACACAGCCGAAGAGATATGGAGAAGGCATTTTTCCTTCGAGTTCCTGTGGGTGAGGTCCGAGTATGCCTCGATTAGAGAGCCATTGATGACGTACCCCCGACCTTGAATAGTGTGAGTGGGTGCTCAAGGGATGATGAGATTACGCCGGATGAGGCATCAGAGAGTCTGGGATGGTCTTGTATAGCTTTTCATCGGCTGCGCTCGTTACGGTCAACACGGGCCTCCGGTCCGCCATCGGGGTAGCACTTTGATCGTATGGGGCAAGTGCTGCCTTGGATCTCCTACTACCGTGATTAGATGATACGTAGTATTCGAAAACCAACATGGCTATACCTGATGGACCGGTTATTCTGTCGAAGATAGAAGTTATCACCGGTGTAGCATCCTCTACGAGCGGGCTAGCCGTCATCTGCTCCTTTCGATATTGTGCCATTGTCATACTTTCTATAGGATAGCCGTGATCTTCTCTACATTTCTCGAGCATAGGATTTGAGAGAGATGTCCTGGCATCAGCGGTCGAAGGGATCTTCGGGGCTTCATCCACGAGGGGGGTTTGAGATGCAGTCCCCTCCATCGTGCTGCTCGTCACAGCCGTCTTAGGCACCCAGGTCCGTTGAGTCTTCTTCGGTTTTACGAACTGCTTCGAAGGGCTCTACTTCTCTTCAGAAAGGAGATTTTCAAAAGCTTATTGGTCGAAGCATATGACCAACATCTTCTGAGAGGATACCAGTAAGTCATCATCGGATTGCGTCACCACCTTCTCGTTGGAGGAGAAGATAGTCCCCAGTAGAGTTCCCATCTTGTTCGACATGATAAAAGGTTGAACAAACTTTTTGCATATTGAATGTAAAAAAGAGTACAATTGATTCTTATACGAAGAAATCTAAGTACAAAAGTTTCTGGGAAAGTGTGACGGTGGAGATCGAGCACTACAGCAGCTCCTTTACTCCGTTGACGATTCGATGATGATATGAGACTTGCTCTGACTTTCTGGTGTCTTCGATGGAACTCTAGGGCTGCCGATCAGGATGACGTAAAAGTTGAAGATTTTGATAATTTTATGGATCCTCTTCTCTTTGTCGATCATATTATTGGGGAAAACCTGTCCTATTTATAGGAGAGAAGGGCACATATGTGATATGCATTAGGGTTTCGAGATATGAAAGAATTTATCGTCCTTGTACGGTACGGGCTTCTGTGGTGCTGACACGTGGCAGGTGTTGAGATTCCCCTCAAATGAGATCTCTGGTGGTTATCAATATAACCGAAAGAGCTGACACATTTCGTGTGTCGATTTGCTTGTTCGGATGTAGTCTAGCAAATCTTGGGATTTCATCTGAGATTTAGATTCTGTGTAATCTTCGTTCGAGATATTAACATTAATCAACTTGATCAATCCCAATCATATCTTTGAGAGAGGCGGTTTAAGAAACCAATTGGGTGAGACTATGTCGTTTGTGCTTCAGGCAAGGCTAGCTACGCTTCTGGGGCAATGAGTAGACTATGCTTCTGGAGACGATGGAGCCTCTGTGCCTTAGGGCGACAAGTGGACTATGTTTCGAAGACAACGGTGCCTCTGTGCTTTTAGGGGCAACGAGTAGGCTGGATTTTGGGTAAAGTCACTGTGCTATAGGGCGACGAGTAGGCTGCGCCTACAGATAGACTATTTTACTGTGGTTTAGAGTAGCAGTCGGGCTTGTGCTGGAGGCAAACGGTGTCTCCTAAGTCTTTGCTGAAAAAAGGGGTTGTTGAACGGGCCGAGTACTTAGATCGAAGCAGTTGTCTGTGCTTCTAAAAGGAGAATGTACTGTCTGTGCCTTGGAAGCAAAGGGACACAATGGGGTGCCTGTGCCTTCGGTTGGAGATAGCTTAGCTATTAAGTCTTCTTTTCAGGAGAAGTAAATGACTACTCTTGAATGCAGACTCCTTCTTAATTACCACCGTTAATTGGGGAATTCCATGGAGCATTCGAATAGTTTGGAGACTCACTTGAATGGGCCTATTAATTGAGACCTATTGTGCCGAGTCCTAGGCTCATCCCAGTAATAAGGGAATTTTGACCGTCGGTCAAGTGGCCTATAGTTTGGACCACTCCCGATCTTATAAAAGTGGAAGTGTTCCTCTAAAGAGTCACTATCTTTTTCCTGGCACCCTTCACCACTAGGTTTGATCCAGACTTAGCTTCAGATGGTCGCTGGCCTAACATAAGTCGGTAGTTGGTTGGGGCTTCTCTCGTTCGAAAGGGCCCTGTTCTTGTAGAAGAACTCTCTGTTGAAGGAGTCGTCACCGCTCTTGAGATGTATCCAAGTATCCTCCCTAAGGAGTTTGAATCTGGGCGACGTCTTGGAGGTCCAAGCTACGGGGTTAGGATTGGTTGCTCATCCTGAAGCGCTACAGGTTGTATTATGCTCTGCTCGTCCTGGGCTTTGCGACCTAGTATGCCTTCAGGGAGCTCGGGCCAATAGCTGCTTCAGCAAGTTGCTTGCTTTGGCCGAGCAAATGGCGCACGTTTGGAGGGTTGTGCGTACAAGTAAGTCAGAATGTGCCTTGATGGAGATCAATCTTCTAGTATGCGTACCAAGATGAAAGATGCCTGCACTTTGATAAAAAGTCTATTATAGACTCCCCCAGGGTCTGCTGAACCTATGATCGATCCTTTGTAGAAGAAGTAGGATTAGTCTTTTATGTATAGCCTTGATAAATCTATACTAGATCTTTGTAGGCATAATAATAACAGAACTTCTTTCTGTATCTTATGTTGACTTTTTAATACTAAATTTGTGCCTTTGTATCATCTGCGTTGTGGTGGAGGAATGTTATCAGCTGAGATTTTTCATGCTTCTACAGGAGGAGCTCGAAGAGCGATAACCTGAATGGAGTATTGCCGACCTGTGCCAATATATCAAAGTTGTAGGGCTTGATCGGCCCTACTTATGAGTCTTTTCTTAGAGGTTTGTCAAAGCGAACCTCCTTTTGCCTCTGTTTATCTGCTGCAGGGGCTTGAGATGTGCATGCTTCCGATGTATCAGGTGCGGTGGCTGCAACAGGCGGAGGTATTTCCTCCTTTAGAACATGGTTATCTTCTCGCTAGTGAGCTAAGCGAGTGGTAACCAGAGTGTCGTTAGTCGATGTAGAAACTATACGACATGATTTGACCTTCTTCCCCTTGACAAAGTGCGCTGCAGGCAGCATCATGTCTGGGGCAAGATCGGAATGGACCCATATAACTTTGCCTCCCGACGTCATAAATGCGATGGGGCCTTGATCGTTGTCACGGGCCGGTAGAAGGTTGACTACTTCTATTGTCACCCTCGAGATAGGGACGACACCGTCTTGAGCCTATGTCCTCAAAAAACTTTTAAATTGGAGGGTGACCGTGTTGGCAGTGACAGTCTTTTCCTCATAGTCGAGTGAGGTGACTTTGGCATCAATGAGGCATTGGATCTGTCTCTTTAACATGTAGCAGTCGCACGTTGAATGGTGAACATACTGGTGATAGTGGCAGTATTTTGGATCATCCATATTTTCTATGTCGTCCGGATGCTTTGGAGACATGAGTTGAACTTTGCCACCCTTCATCAACATATCGAAAAGTTCTAACGTATCTTCGTCGTTGAAGGAGTAGGTTTCCTTCGACTTTAGTGCTTCTATCGGATTCTGGTTCATTGACACTGAACCTTTGGAGATGTTGACGGTCATTGCTTACTTCCCTTTTCCGTCCTTGGGGACGGGGTTATTGCTAGACGAGCGCTTCCCTTGGTCTTCGAGCAAGGTAAAACTCATTCCCAACAGTTGCGCATCCAGAGCCTTTTTTTCGGCTGTATCTGCTTCGGTGATGAAAGCGTCCACTCTACACACAGAGCACTGTACCACAACTTGACTACGGAGAGCATGTTATTGTGACATGAATCCATGAGCATGGGTTCGGGCACACCAGGTGGTAACTTCAAAGCTGCCTGGCGGAAGCATTAAATATAAGCACGTACATGCTCTTTCTCCTTCTAGACAATGTCCATGAGAGTAGACATCGTAATGTCTATTCCTATTTCGTCAAATCGAGCGAGGAAGAGACGCTTTAAATCGTCAAACGACGAGATACAATTATCGGGGAGATTACAAAACCATTCGTAAGCTACCCCTGCAATGCTTCTACGAATATGTTCATGAGGAAAGCATTATCTTTTGGCAGATGCCCAGTTACCGAGGTGAAGTACCTCAGGTATCGACGAGGAAACTTCTTCGCATCAAATGGCATGAGCGTCTGTGACTTGTACTTTGGAGGATATATCACATTATCCCATTCAGCAGGATATAGTTGCCGAATCCCCATCTTTTTTAGTGATTCTCACTTTTTCTCTGGCGTCATAGCGAGCGTACAATTCTTTGAGGGCCAACTGCATGTCATTTGACATCTCGGGTCCAGTTGTTGACGGAGTAGATGACACCGACATTGCTTGACTCAAGATGGGAGGTGCATTAGACCAGCCGTTCATACCAGGGTCTTGGTTGGCAGGAGCAGGGACGTTGGATGCCAATTTCTTCTTGATCTCCATAACTACAGAAGTCAAGGCCTGCATAGGTTCATTTAACGTTTTCAAGCCCGTCTCCAAGGCCTTGATACATTTTTGATAACTGGACCCCTCACTGCTTTCCATGTTGTGACCTTCGGCCATAAAAACGGATATCAGATGCGGACAGATCAAAGGGACGGTAGATCTTTCACTCTATGGCTCAGACACCTGAGTTTCGTCATCCTAAGGGTAGATAGGCATATTGCTATCATCTTCCGACTCGTTGTAGTTGTTATCCCCAGCCTGCTAGTTGCTTGCGCCAATGGAGGCATCTGTGTTAGTTCCATACAATCCCTCATCGGGTTGGAACGCAGGATTCTTATGGATGGTGGGGTTTGGCTAACCCCAGCCTGTGACAAGAGTTTGACATGGGTGCGGGTGTGCTGGAATACACCCATGTTGGACACTATTGGATTGTTGCCTCTCAGTCGGCCCTTGGATTTGTTGGCCGAGGCGGGAGGTTTTTTGTCAAAATTCTTAAGAGATGGAGAACATCGTACCGCGTTGCATGAGGCAACGAGGAGTTTATCTTCTTCTTCGCTTGACAATCCTTTGTCGAGTCCCTGATGTGCAGATGTCATCGGTCACAATCTTTGGAAGTCGAACTGCCTCTTTGGTGGCGATGTCGTTATTTAGCAGCAACAACAGTTGATGGTGATCTAGGTGCAGGTATGTCTTGGGCCAGACACGTTGCGCACAACGGATTCCTTCTTCGTCCTGCGTTTGTGGGAGATCACGTTGCGCATATCAGAGGCCTCATCTTCTACATTCATCTCGTGCGTGCAGGGAAGCTGCACACATGAATGCGAATGTGAAGGTAGCTTCCCTCTTCTCAGTTGTTGCACGTGTGATACGCTTAGGTTCCAATTAGCGGTTGCTGGTGAGGCAGACACCCTCCAGGCTCACAGCAATGCTGCTCACACGAGTCTATCCTATAGTATGCACCTCCTGGCTTGAAACATACGCATGAGCGCTCAAGTGACAACGGGATTTTACTGGTCGAGGCATCGAAGCACTCGAACCAATTTTGTATAGCTTTTCATCGGCTGTGCAGGTGACTGACAATACGGGCCTTTAGTCAGCTGTTGGCGTAGCACGTTGAACGCGTAGGCCGCGTGCTGCTTTGGACTTCTTTCTACTACCCCTGGAAGGTGCATAGTATTCAGATCCAACTGAGTGTCACGACCCGCACCCTATAGTAAGAGCACGAGACGTGGGTACGTTCAGCCTACGCCGCTGTGTCAGCGGTAGAACACTATCCTAGGTCAACATACATCTAACAATATATCTCTAAATAGTTTATACTCCCCGAATGGGGGTGACATAGCAGTAAATAAACTCAATCACAACTAAGGAAGAGATAGCACGATATGAAATAGAACTCAAGGAGAAATAGATGATAAAGTAGTCTAAGATAATCCCAGCAAATATCCAGAGGTATATGGTCTCAGATACAGAATGAAAGAATATATACAACTCAACATCTCTGAACAGAAAGTAAGTCTAGCTAAACATGTCTCAAGACTACATAAAATAAGATAAGCCTAACTAAACTAGTCTAGACAATAGGGGTGATGTCCTCAGCTAGAGCTGGGTCCTCCTGAGGGTCCAGCTCGCAAGTGTCATCTAAGGCTGCCCCGTATAAAGTATCCAGACAGGCCTCCTCCTCGTCCTCTGTAATATTTTCAACAGGTCCAGTCAGGACAGGAGCGACCACAGTACATCTCAACAGTTCATAGCAGGTTAGAAAATATAATCATGCAGTAAAGTAAGAAACAGGTACTGAAAAAAATGCGGTATGTAAACAGAGAGAGAACTGTAATAGAAATATCTACTATAAATAGAGACTAACAGTAGCTAGTGAGTCAGAATACAATATAGACATGTAAATGGCATGGGATGATTCTGATAAGACACTATGGAATGATTCTGATAAGATACTACTTGGGTATTATTAACATGTCTATTTCTACTCCTCCGTACCCCCAATCAATACACAAGGATCCAACCAGGTTATGTTATGATTCCATACAAGGCCTCCGAAGGGTGGTACATGGATGTCCCATAAATAGGGATTCTAGGAAACCCAATGTATGGGATAAGGATTCAAGGAAGACTCTGTGGTCATAAGAGTATATGTCACAAGTGATCAAAGAACCAATGAAGATAGTGATACGCCATGTAAGTGAAAGGCACAGAACACGTAGTACCCGATGCTCCCTGAAGGGATAACATCTCAAGAAGGGATCCATATAGTACCAATCCGTGTGACCAACGTGACAGTAACAAGTAAAGTAATTTAATACAGGAAATAATTCTAAACAGGATATGAAATGACCAGAGAATGTACTCGCCTGGTATATGAGTGTCCAATATGAAAGTACTGTCCGAGGAGTGGTGTCTGGCTCCTAATCAGAACAGCACAAGTCACAATAAGTCCAAAATGGTATAATAAAGTCCTACTATGCATTCTACATGATTCTAGGTCAATCTAGGCCAAAGTCAACTCTTGGTCAACTCTGGTCAACCCTAGAAGTCAAACTAGGTCAACTAAGTTAAACAAGTCTAAACTAGGTCACTATGGTCTAAACAAGGCTACACTAGCTAACTAGACCAAAACCAAGTACACAAACTATACCAAGCCAACATCCACTATCACACTCAATTTACCATAGGCTACATAGCCATAAACTCATAATGCATTTAGGCTCTAAACCAACCTACCTTAATACATACACTATATATATATTCATTTCACTATACATATACATTATAGATACATATATTAGAGTTTACATTACATATACACTTACATTACCTATATATATCTATATACATTAGGAAAATAGGATAGGCATATAGAGAGGGTGAAAGGACATCATGGCAATGTGAGTGTCTATGTGTAGTGTTGTGAGAACATGAAGGTTGTGTGTGTAGGAGACTGAAACATGGAAAGCAGTGAAGTGTGTGTGAAAACATGAAGAGTGTAATAATGTGTATGTGTGTGTATGAAAGAGTGAGGGTGTGTCATGTGTTAGGGATACAAGAGTGTGATAGCTAAAAGGAATTTAAATCTGGAACTGTGGCAGTGTGTGGGTAATTGTTTGTGTGTGTGTGTGTCATTGGATAAACAACCCTCAATTACAGTATTAACTCAATCTCAGGAAAACAGTGAAGCTCAAACCCATCCCCAGGTTTTGAAGAACATTGCAAATCAATGTAAAGGTAACTCAGGTTATTAGATAACTGGAAATGAAATCCCATATCAACAGTTCCTGGAGACTGAACTCAGTCCCAGGTTCTTAACAGTTCGAAATCAATCTAAAAAAAAACTAATATCCCCTTCCCAAATCCAAAAGCCTATATTTGAATTTAAAACTTAGTTAACATGGATTATAACATGTAGGGATCATAGTCAGTTGAAAAACATAAACAAAACAGTGAATTAAACACATTCTCAGGTTTTGAATTAAACCTTCAACTTAATATTGAACTCAGGAATAGGAATTTCAGTCCATCAATACTAAACTCAGTTCACAACCAAATTTGAAAATAAACATGAAAGAAACATGAACTATAAACATGTGGGGAATTAACAGGGATTGAACATCAATTTAACAGGGAAAATGGTTAGGAATTAAACTGGAAAACCAGGTATCAGAGTGTACAGGGATTCAGAAATCCAACTCATGTGTCAAAATCCATTTGATGCACATAAAACCTATTCTAACATGTAAGACTAATCTACCATGAAATAATACACATGTTCAGGATTTAAAATGGCAATTTAAAACGATAATTAACAGGAATTTGACAATGAAGAACAGTGTGTTAATGATACACTAAGCGTATCAGGAAAATATAGAAACCCCATTTCGAATCCAGTTACTCCCATAAAACCAATCCTAATATGAAACTTTAATCTAAAATAGTTTATACAATATATATAGGATCTAATTAGCAATTGAAAACATGAATTAAACTATTTTAAACTGAAATAAAAATAAGAAACTAAACTGCACACTGACACACACAGTGTACACCCTGTGCACGCTTAAAATCATGTCCGACACGACACGAGAGCTCATGACACTTCACGAACCTCTTGTCAGTCATGAGTCCGACACGTGTGTCAAAATTCGTGCGTCAAAGTATAGTGTGCACTGCACACTAAGCCACGAGTAGCAGGGGATCGAACCTGACAGTGCGCGTGCGTGTCAACAGCGTGTGCACGTGTCGATTCTGACACGACACGACACAGAGACGCCCCCAGACAAATAGAAATGCGTAAGCGACATCACAAACAATTTTTCTATTCAAAAATATTGCACAAAAGGAATCGAAATGCCCTTTGAGGCATTTCGACAAACACTTAAGGACAGTTCCTGATACGTGTCCAAAATGGACAAATCAACGCAAACACTTAGGGGACTCCTAGGGCTTCCTGAATATGTAAAGAAATCAGAATTTCATTGAGAAATGAAGAAGTTACCTATAGTTGAACTTCTAGGAAAATTCCTCTTTGTAGAGCTCTTCTCCTTGATGTCCCAATCCAACAAATCAACAATAAACTGAAATAAAACTCCAATAACAGCAAGTATAGGTATATTAAAACCTAATAGAAGAGATTTGAATAAAAAAGGAAATGGAATGGAAATCTAGGGATTAAATGAAGTAGGAACAAACCTTTTTTCTAAACTTGAGCTTTCCTAAAAAGAGGCAACCCTAAAATTAAGAGAGCATTTATAGGGTGGTGTTCCGAATGTGGATAGGGTGGCCGGCCACTTAAGTCTAGGCTATGGTTTTTGGTAATGTCTTGGGCTTTGGGCCAACCTACAAGGCTATGAGTTAAATTGATTTATCATAGGTTCTAAATCATAAGCCATGACTTATGACTTTCTAATTCCTATTGCTAACTAGAGTCTATTGACTAAACCAAGGGTTAGCTTAGGTTAGACTAGAGTCATATAACCTAACCAAGTCCATACTAACTAGGGTTAGTTTCTAGGTTGGTCTACAAGGGTCAAAACTAGTCAAATCAATCTAGTCCAAACAATTCCAAAATAATTCCTAAAAATTTCCATAAATTCAAATAAATTCTAATAAATTTAAATTACCCCAAAAATGTCAAAAATACCCTCAAACTAGAAATGTGGTAGTTAAAAATCTACCCTCCTTAAAAGAATTTTGTCCTCGAAATTGAAAGACGAAATACAACTGATGAGAAGGATAGAAAGTATACCTCACGGTCCAAAAAGATAAGGGTAGCGCTCCCGCTCCCAGGTAGACTCTCCTGGAGAATGATGCCTCCATGCGACGCGTACCAAAGGAATCACCTGGTTCCTCACAACCTTCTTCCGTCGATCCAGAATCTCCACTGGCGGCTCTGGATAGCTGAGAGAAGGCCCAACCTCAATCTCTGAATGATCGAGCACATGGCTAGGGTCAGCCACGTACCATCTCAACTGTAATACATGGAATACATTGTGGACCCCCACTAGAACAGGCGACAAGTCTAGCCTGTATGCAACGTCACCGACTCTTCCGCTGATAACGAAAGGGCCGATGAAGCGCGGGCTAAGCTTCCCGCCTCCACCAAAACGTATCGTACCACGAGTCAGAGATATTCTCAAGAAAACCTGGTCTTCGACCTAATCACAAGCAAGGTCTCAATTAATTATAATAAACAAACATGATCAAAAATCATAAACAAACAAACCTAAATCTAATCCTACTCTAATCTGTACCTCAAACTCCAACGGTCTCCAGTGGCTATCGGTCCAGTATCGATGTTTGGCTTGCGCCATGCGAAGTCTGTCCCTGATGAGCTTCACCTTCTCGGCTGCATCGACAACCATCTCTGGCCCCAGTAAAGCTCGCTCACCAACATCATCCCAAGATAAAGGTGTACGACACCTACGCCTGTACACAGCCTCGAAAGGTGACATCTCAATGCTGGCCTGGAAACTATTATTGTAAGCAAACTCCATCAAATGAATATGATCCTCCCAGGAACCTCCAAAGTCCAGGACGTACGTCCGTAGTATATCCTCAAGTGTCTGAATAGTCCGCTTCGACTGTCCGTCCGTCTGGGGGTGGTATGCAGTACTGAACTTGAGCTGAGTGCCCAAGCTGGTCTGTAGACTCCTCCAGAAATGGGAAGTAAAGCGGCTATCCCGATCTGAGACAATGCTGACCGAAACCCCGTGAATCCTGACTATCTGCCGCATATACATCTCCGCCAGCCTCTCTGTAGACGTACCCACCTTGAATGGCAAAAAGTGGGCCGATTTGGTCAACCTGTCAACGATGACCCAAATCGCGTCTTTTCTTCCTGGAGTATGCGGCAATCCTGAAACGAAGTCCATAGTGATATGCTCATATTTCTACTCGGGAATGGGCAGCGGCTGTAACAATCCACCGGGCCTCTGCCTCTCTGCCTTGACCTGCTGACAGACCAAACACCTAGCAACGAAGCGAGCCACCTCCCGCTTCATCCCTGACCACCAAACATGCTCCCTCAGATCTCGGTACATCTTGTTGGCACCCGGGTGTATGGAGAACTGAGATCTGTGGGCCTCCTGCATAACCTGTTTCTTAAGCTCTCCGCTAGGCATACATAACCTAGAATCATGCCTCAAGGCACCATCCTATGCAAGAGAAAACTCGCCCTCCAGCAATCCTGCTCGAACCTGCTCTCGGAGACACCGCAGAGCAACGTCCTCAAATTGTGTCGACTTGATCCTCTCTACCAAGTCCGACTGAATCTGCATCCCCCATAACTGTATCTGCACTCCGGGCACGATCACCTCAATCCCAAGGCTCTCTAAGTCTGCGAGCAAATGCCGATCCATGGTCAAACACATAGCTGTCGGATACCTACTAAAGGCATCGGCAACCACGTTGGCCTTCCCTGGGTGATACTGAAGTAGGAGTCAAAATCCTTCATCAACTCTAGCCATCTGCGCTGCCTCATGTTCAACTCCTTCTGAGTGAACACATACTTTAAGCTCTTGTGATATGTGAAGATCTCTATTCTCTCACTATACAGATAATGCTTCCACAACTTCAGAGCAAAAATCACTGCTGCCAGCTCCAGGTCGTGGATAGGGTAGTTCTTCTCATGGGGACGCAATTGCCTGGAAGCATAGGCAATCACCTTTCCATGCTGCTGCAAGACGTAACCTAGCCCATTTCCTGAAGCATCACTATAAATAGTGAAACTACCTGATCCTGAAGGCAATGTCAGAATCGGAGCTGTCGTAAGCCACTTATTCAACTCATCAAAAGCTGCCTGACACTCCTCTGACCAAACATACTCAGCATCCTTCCGGGTCAACCGAGTCAATGGCTCTGCAACCCGGGAGAAATCCTGCACAAATCTCTGATAATATCCTGCCAGCCCCAGGAAACTCCTGATCTCTGCAACTGAAGTCGGCGTTGTCCATGCCTCAACTGCTACAATCTTCTTGGGGTCAACTGAGATACCATCTCCAGTCACCACATGCCCCAAGAAATCCACCCGGTCTAAAAAGAACTCACACTTGGAGAGCTTCTCGTAAAGCTGCTCCTTCTTGAGAATCTCCAGTACTATCCTCAAATGCTCCTCGTGCTCCTCCTCAGTCTTGGAATATATCAAGATGTCGTCAATAAACACCACCACAAACTGATCCAGATACTGGTGGAACACCTTGTTCATAAGGTTCATAAATACTGCTGGTGCATTGGTTAGCCCAAACGGCAGAACCAAAAACTCAAATTGCCCGTACCGCGTCCTGAAAGCGGTCTTGGGAATATCCTCCCCTTCACCTTCACCTGGTGATATCCCGACCTTAGACCAATCTTGGAAAATACCCGAGCTCCGCTCAACTGGTCAAATAGATCATCGATCTGCGGCAGTGGGTATTTGTTCTTGATCGTGAGGTTGTTGAGTGCCCTATAGTCAATACACATGCATACTGACCCATCCTTCTTCGACACAAACAACACTGGTGTACCCCATGGCGACGAACTCGAGCGGATGAAGCCCTTGTCCTGTAGCTCATCCACCTGCTTCTTCAGCTCCACCAGCTCGCTGTTGTTCACCCGATAGACATGCTGAGAGATGGGCTCCGCTCCTGGAACCAAGTCTATCGAGAACTCTATGTCTCTGTCTGGTGGCAATCCCGGCAACTCCTCTGGAAAAACATCCATATACTCTGCTATCAAGGGGTGTGGAATCGCCTGCTCCTCGACCGAGACTCCACAGAAGACTCCGCTGCTCTGCTCTGCCTGACGTCTGGAGTACTCGAACTCTGGCTCCTCCGGCACTCTGAAAAGAACTCTACCCCCTCTGCAATCAATACTGGCATGGTGCCTGCTCAACCAGTCCATGCCTAGTACTATATCGTAGTTCGATAATGGCATTACGAGCACGCTCACCTCCAACTCACGGCCTCCCAAAACTACTCTCCGACCCTTACAAACATCACTCACGAGGATAATGCCACCCCCTGTCGTGATCTTGTAAGTCCTAGGCAACGATTCAGCTACGATACCATGTCTAATTGCAAAAGATACTGATATGAAGCTATGTGAAGCACCGAAATCGAATAATACAAAAGCTAGACTGGAGTCGAGAAGGATCTAACCTGTAATCAGCTCTCCAATCGCCTCTGCATCCTCTGCTGCCATGGCGAATCCTTGCCCCTGCTGGCCTCCCCTGGCCTGCTGCTAGTGCTGGACGAACCTCTGCTGCTGCGTCTGCAGGGCTGGTCCCCTCTGCTAGCCTGCTAGAGCCCTGGCTCCTCCTCCCGGGCCTGCTCGTGCTATGCGGTACTCCCTCATCTGATGGTCTGCTGAACCACACACCAGGCACTGGCCCAGCATCTTCTGGCATTCATTGGCGACATGCCCGGGCTTCTTGCAGTAGGCACAAGTGATAACCTGTCTCTGGCCCTGCTGGTGCTGTCTCGGCTGCTGCTGATGATGAACTGGCCTCTGCTGGATCGGCTGCGGCTGGAACTGCCTCAGCTGCTGGTGCTGAAAGTGGGGCATCTTGGCCTGGCCTCCGCTGCTGCTGCCCCCAACTGGGTCTCGCCCTCTCTTGAGCCTAAGCTCAAGATCATCCTCTGCTAGCAAGGCTCCCGTCAAGATCTCCTCGAATGTGGCATCCCGGTTGCCCTTGGTCAAGGACTTGACCTCCTTGACTAGACCCTTCCGGAACCTATGGGCCTTCGCCGTCTCGCTCAAGCCCTCTATAAACCTGCCGAGGCGGCCGAACTCCCCGACGTACTCCTCCACCGAAAGACTCTCCTGGACCAGGCTCTCGAACTGCGTCTCCAAGGCTCTGAGTGCTTGTAACACCCAGTTTTCTAAAATTGGGATATTTTGAAAATTTATTATTTTTATTATTAAATAATGGTGTTTTAGTCATAATATGATTTTGGTGAATTATAGTTAGATTAAAACTATTTTCTAAGTCATGGCTTATGACTTTGTGATTTTACTAGTATAACCCTAGTGTAAACCCTAGAGATTTCATAACCTAGAGACTAACCATGAGCAGGTAAGCCTAACCATGTGATTAGGATATCAAATTACCACTTTTTAGTCAAAAGGGTATTTTGGTAATTTATTAAAATTAATTTGGATTTATGTAGTTCATTATTATTTAATTAGTTGTTAAGTGTCATGTTAGCTACTAACCTAGTTTAGCACTAATCTAGAGGTTAGCAACTAACCTAGAAGACTAATGTTAGATGTTAGCTTATGTGTAAATATCTTAGGTTGGAAATATCTAAGATATTACTTTCTTAGATATTTAGAAAACCTAGAAATATCTATCTACCTAGTCAAAGCCTTAGGAGCTAAGTTTGCAAGGTGGTAGGAACCCTAAATATCTACCCTACCCCCCATGGCAGCCCAACCCTACCCCCTCTATATAATCACACCCTCTCCTTCATTCATGCCTCATTTCATTATCCCTTAAAAACCTAGTTTTCCCTACAACTTTAAAATCTCACCACTTAACCAATTTAGCTCCAAATTGAGCCTAGTTTCTTGCATTGGGATCCCCTACCATTGATGGTGCTAAGGGGAGCTAGCTATCTAGGTTGCATAGCATTTGGGCATCATTATTTGAAGAGGACACCCCCTACCTTGGTATTTTCTTGAGTTTTTACTCAATAGGTAAATATCCCCAAACCTTATTAATATTGTGTTTTATCATCATGGTTCCATGCATATAGGTATACCCTAGCTGTGGGTCAAGTTTTGTAGGAAATAGGTTTGGTTTGGTGTCCGTATCGGACACGTATCTGTGTTTTAATTACAGTGTTTGGTGAAATGCCACTTAGGAATAAAAGTTGTTGTTTTCCAAGACAAATTACACA